>CAHIKZ030003326.1:3525000-3537500 GCA_903632075.3 Acanthosepion pharaonis
GATAATAAAAATCTGTATTATCTCAAAAAGCGACATCACCCTGGGTGGCGTTAACGTGAACTAATAAAAATATTTCACTTTTTCCCTTCGCTCGGAGCTTGACAACAAAAATCTTAATTATCTCAAAAAAAAGCATTTTCTAATCATCATCTTGTGTGGCTGTATTTTCAATTCTGGAATTGTCTGGGTTCTCGTATTAATGGATTGTCTGTATATCCTTAGATAAACTTCCCACCTGTTACCTATCATATTTTTTCCATTGTCTCTAAACTTTATTTCTTCAACCAAATTGATAACAAACTTCCATCCTTCGTGGACACGGAAGTATGTCAGGTACTTGACCTGATATTTTTGACATCGACTGGCACATTGATATGTGCCAGTCGAGCGTGTGTGTTTTCGCTTACGACCTAGTTTCGTATTATTTATTTTTCTCCTTTCTTTCCTCTTCCTCTTCTTTTCTTTCTTTCTCCCAGATCGCCTGAACGCAATTAAAGAATTATTCTCAACCCCGAAATATTTTTCAGCTCTAAATAATTATCAAATGGTTAACAAACCGAAAAAACAAATCATATATTTATGAATATCTCTTTTCAGTTTTCTAATTATGCATGGTGCCACAATCCTCCCCTAACCGATTTGTCATTTACCCGTAAATGACACATAAACCCAATTACATCATTTAACATGCACCATGCATTTGTCTCATGCAATTCTATACTACTTTCTTACATGCAGTGTAATGTTCTCTTCCAACTTCTTTTTGTTCTACATGCAAATGTAAAGTTCTTTTTCATCTTCTTCTGTTCTACATGCAAAAGTAATGTTCTTTTCGTCTTCTTTTGTTCTACATGCAATGTGATGTTCTTTTCATCTTTTTTTTTGTTCTACATGCAATGTAATGTTCTTTTCATTTTCTTTTGTTCTACATGCAAAAGTAATGTTCTTTTCATCTTCTTTTGTTCTACATGCAAAAGTAATGTTCTTTTCATCTTTTGTTCTACATGCAAGGGTAATGTTCTTTTCATCTTCTTTTGTTCTACATGCAAGGGTAATGTTCTTTTCATTTTCTTTTGTTCTACATGCAAAAGTAATGTTCTTTTCATCTTCTTTTGTTCTCCATGCAAAAGTAATGTGTGCGTGTGTCTGTGGGTGCACATGTGGTTACTATGGTTTATTCTTCTTGGTCAATGTTTTCCTCTCCGCTGTGGGAGGTTTTTCCGCCGCACGTGGTGGTCTCACGCCAGACTCCTCCGTTGGTCTTTCAGCAATTTCTTCGCCAGTCCTGTCTGAGTGAGGAACACTGTTCGGCATCTCCCTCTCGAGTTGCTGCATGCTCATTAGATTGTCGTTCGCTAATCTCCTCTTACTCTTAACCTTCCATATTAATACACCCCCGATGGCTATAACTAGGAATGTACCCATCACCATTGACCAACTTATCGCGATCTGCTCATCGTCTTCCCAAGCCACACCTTCGTTTCCCAATGCACTTAACTTATCTCTCAATTGATCCATATCGATCTTTTCTATCGGCTTCATTAATACTGGCATTTTATTTAAGGTAACATTAGAAAATCCCTTCACTATCGGCTCCCACAATTCTGTACAATTGACTAAGCCTCTACCAATCATCTCTATGATTGAATCTTTCTCTTCATATCTTTCTTCTTCCTGGTAATAGGGGGGTAAGGAAATGGATATTCCAACCGCCGAACATCCCATGGGTAGCGTTAACAGGGATAACGGTGGCCTTATTCTTAATGTCCTTGTGGACTCTCCCCCACATACCCTAGACAAGCTGATAGGTTTCTGTGTGGCTACTGCCCACACCCCCCGTCTGAAACACTGATAGCTTGTGGTAATGCCGTGTTTGTTAATACCTCCACTTGGCAGGTTCTTTTGATTCCTTCCCCTTCCTTCAAACAATTCTAGTAGGCACATTCTGCGGTTACCAGTTTTATAGATTAACGAGGTACAAGTCCCTAGGGCATCATCTCTACACCTTCCAGCTTCTTCAGCTGATAGCAACATGAATTTCGTTCTCCCCGAATTTAAAGCTATGTAGTCTGCTTCCACCTTGTACCTTGCTATCATTCTCAAACCTTGATCTCTTCTGGGGTAGGGAATGGGTATGTTTATAACCTGGTATATCTCGAATATACTCTCGCTATCTAACAACGGAACAGATATCACAACCAATAGTCGCCTATTTTCTAACAAGGTCACACATCCTAGTGCATTATAGTACTTCCACAATTCTTTGGTGGGGTCCACTGGCAGCCTTAAATGGTGGGGTAACTCGGCCTGTATTCCGAGTAGCGCTTCCCCTAGGTGACCCGGGTTTACTATGCTTGGGGAGAGGTGTCCTAATGACAGCATGTCTAATTGTGCCCTCACATGTTCCAGCAAGGTCGTCAACGACTGACTAGTTTGTCGTACCTTATTCGTAATTGTCATCAGCTGGAAATATTTTTGCATGAATCCGCTCATTTCCTGTAATTCAATCATTACAGTTTCTGTATTATTAATTACCTCTTGTCTCAACCCTGCCAGGTTGTCTATTAACCAATTGATTCTGGCTCTATTTTTGGCCACTTCTAACCTTGTCACATTTAATATTGTCACACTCTCCCTCGCCACCTGAGCAAGCGTCCTCTGGTTTGCCTCCACTTCTCCCAGTTTCCTTCTTAGGAATTTAACGTCATCTTCAGTCACTGTCCCAAACAGGACACTCAACGCTTTTCCCACAATCGGAACTACTGATCTCCTTTCCCGCGTCTGCAGTAACTCTATTCCCTGCAGGTAGTTTTGCATGTCCCTCCATTGAGCCTCTATCATAGTGGCTTCTGATTCTAGGGAGTGCAATAAACTAAGATACCCTTTTTGCTTGGGATAATCTTGTCCTACTTTCAACCGGGCTGCATCCAGTTGCGTTAGCTCGTTTCCTTACTTATTTAGTAGCGACTCATACGGGTTCAAATCTATCACGAATGTGACCAACCACTTAGACCTGGTTATTATTACTTCGCTCGTTTTTTTAAAAATGGTGTTTCGGCTGTGCTTCCCAGCTTCCGCCATCGTCACCATCAGCGTGGCTACCACCATCATCGTCATCATCAACCCTTTCATCTTGATCATTCCTGAAAGGTAACAAAAATTCTCTTGTTGTTATTCTTCACAACCACTCAGTCTCGCTCGACTCATCACTCAATTATTTCATAATTTCTTACTAAGTTCAGCTCTTCCCTCCTCTAGCTAACCTCTAGCAGACAGAATGATCTGGTCAGGTGTGCGTGGCGCTCACTCCAAAGGTCGTACTTCATGACACCACTGATGGCCAATCAACAATGCCAATAATCTTCTTCCGTCCCCTGTGAGGTGCAGCCCGTGACTCCATCCCCTCCATCCACATCCACCGCAGTCAGCCAGCAGGTTTTTGGATGAGCCAGTGTCGTTATCTATCGACACTGAATGCTTCTATTCTGCACAGCCCTCTTGTTCTACTGAGATTTGGGGTTCTTCACCCTCCTTGATCTCATCTTCCGAGGTGATTCCTGCTCAACCTCTAACCTTCTCTCTGTGTTTAACTCCCGTCCAGGAGGTGTTTTGTCCTCTTCTTCATCCCCTGATTCTTCTTTCTGTTTAGAGTCTTCGCCTTGAATGTCTTCAATACCTCTCGACTCTATGTCTAAATCTCTCCTGTTCCTTATCCTTTCCTTGAGCTGGGAAAGGGTATTTGATCCTCCTCCTCCCACTCGCTGGACCCTTCGTCCTGTTCAGGGTGCCTCTTTTTTAGAGCCCTCGACTGCTTGATTGGATCTCCTCGTCTTTCTCTTCCTTTTCTTTGGACATGGGGGTGCGATGGCGACCTCACAGTGTCTTCTCTGCACCGATTCAGTCGACGACTGAACATCGCTAATCCCCGCTGAGGGTTCCAACTCCGTCACTCGGATCGCTTCGTCTATCTGGCCAAGTCGACCTATTTCCTCATCTTCTTCGGAATCTTCTTCCGTCTCCATTTCTTCTGGTTCAACCAGAGTTACCCTCCTTGTCCTTGTCTTCTTAGGCCTCGGCTCGCTCATTTCCAGGTTAGCTATTTCAGCCTTCTTCAGATCATTGGCATGAACCCTCCTCGCTCGTCCTGCCACTTGATCCCATATTACATATGATACTGGACCCGTCTGCTCTACTATCCGGTAGTACGGTTCCCATCTCTGGTCCAGTTTTCCCTCTCTCTGGTGGATTTTATAGTAGACAGGGTCTCCAACCTTCAATTCTACTACCTTTCTTTCAGCATTCACTCTCTCATTTCTTTTCTTCTGGGCCCTCTTTATTCTTCTTCTGGCCTGTACAAATATCTTATGTTGCTGTTCCAGCAATAGTTGATGATGATCTTCTCCCATATACTTTCTTCGGGGCTTCAGTAGGTTATCCACAGGCAGGACCACGTCTCTGCCAAACAACAAAAAAGGAGAAAATCTGGAGGTTTCGTTTATCGTAAACCTCACGGCCGCCAGAGCCTGCGTCAAATACAAGTCCCAATTCCCAGTGTTCTCCCCTGACCAGCTTGGCCAATACATCTCCCAAGGTTCTATGAAACCTTTCCACTTTAGTATTTCCTTGGGGGTGATATGGAGATGTTTTTACGTGCTCTATATTCAAACCTGTCAGAACTTCTCTCATTATGCTGTTCACATTCTCCGTGCCATTATCTGTTACCAATTGCACAGGGGCGCCGTACCTAGGGAAGATTTCACTTATTATCAACCCGGCCACAGTTCTGGCCTTTTGTCTGGTACTGCAAATGCTTCAGGCCAATTTGTTAGCCAATCGACAAAACTCACTATATAGTTGTTTCCTTGTGCAGTTTCCCCATATGGTCCTGATACATCCATACTCACCTTCTCGAAGGGGAAGTTTGGTACGTCCGTTTCCTCCAAAGGTGCCATTTCCTGCCTTCTGCTCTGCGACTGGCACACTACACAGCTCCGAACATAGTTAGTGACCTCTCCGTACAGTTTGGGCCAATAGTACTTTCTTCCTATAAGATCACATGTCCTATCAATTCCCATGTGACCCAACCTCTCGTGGCACTGTTCCAATATCTCTGGTCTTAAACTTTTGGGCACATACAAGTTGGGCTTGACTTCCTCATCCCTGCCTGATAGATAATACAGCCTTTCCTCTATTATGGCATACTTGGTGGTCTCTCCTGCCTTCACCTTTTCTCTCAGGGCAGCTATTTCACTGTCTGCCTGCTCCTTCTCAATTCCTTCTGTCCAGTAGGGATCGGTTATTATCTGGGCGTCCCTTCTTCATCCGATTCTAACATAGGGCGATCTTTTAGCTTATTAGAGTTAATTACTCCTATTCTATAGGCTTTATCATCTACTCCCTGCTCTACTTTTACAGATCTTTCTTCCAGTTGTTTCGGTATTCTTGAGAGTAAATCTGCGCACGTGTTTTTCCTTCCCTGCCAAATACTCTATCTTACAGTGGTAGCCACTTAACTTAAGTGCCCACTGTTGAATTTTCTTATTATTTGTCCACTCTGCCTACAATAGGTACTGCAGAGGTTTGTGGTCTGTTTTTATAGTAAAGACCGCACCATTCAAATAGTAGTCCAGTTTTTGGAGAGCATACATGATGGCATATGCTTCCCTTTCTATTACTGGCCATCTCTGTTGTGTCTCTGAGAGCTTATGGGAGAGGAAGTATATCGGTACTTCCTCTGGTATGCCTGGCACTGGTCCTTCCTTATCGGGACACGGCTGGGTAAGTACTGCCCCTACACACTGCTCACTGGCATCCGTGTATAATACCATGGGCTTGCTGAGGTCTGGGTACGTCAGCAGTGGGACGGCTGTCAACTGTTCCTTTAGCGTATCAAATGCCCGTTGACAGTCCTCTGTCCACTTGAACCTAGCGTATTTCTTCGTCAGGGCCACCAGTGGTATGGCAATTCTTGAAAACGCCGGGACGAAGCGTCGGTAGTAGCCTATAGCTCCTATAAAACCTCTTACCTGCCTCACTGTCAGACTCTGGCATTTCCCTTATGACCTTTACCTTATCCATGTCTGGTTTAATACCGTCTCCGTTTATGACAAATCCTAAATACCTAGTCTCTTCCTTCAGAAACTGACACTTTGACAATTTTAATTTTAAGCCGTGTTTTCTTAACCTTTCCAACACTTGTCTTAAATGGAAAAAGTGTTGTTCCACTGTTTCCGAAAATATTAAGATATCGTCCAAATACGCCATGGCAAAGCTCTCGTATCCTCCTAACACTATTGACATTAGCTGTTGGAAGACTCCCGGGGCATTAGCTAATCCGAATGGCATCACCCCTGAACTGAAACAGTCCCAGGTGACACGCAAATGCGGCCTTCTCCTTGTCAGCCTCATCAAGGGCTACCTGCCAATACCCGGACCTCAAGTCCAACGTAGAGAAGTACTTTGCCTTCCCTAATAATGCCAATATGTCATCTATCAGTGGCAATGGCACCGCCAACGGCTTCGATATAGAATTTAGTTTTCTAAAATCTACACAGAAACGGTGCCCGCCATCTTTCTTACCCACTATTACTATTGGGAAGCTCCAGGGGAGATCGATCTTTCGATCATCCCAGCTTCCAACATCTCTTCTACTGCCTCTTCTACAAGGGGTATTTTATGTATAGGTGTCCGGTAGGGTTTTAATTTCACAGGGGGTGATCTCCGGTGTCGATTTTCATTTTGACTGTGTGGGTCTGGCCTAGTTCCTTGTTTGACTGGGCTACCACATCTCGATTGTCCCTCAACAGAACCCCCCACTCTGGTTCTAAATTGATCCGGTGCTAATATATCTTCGTCTACGATTCCTTCTGTTTGCTCTACTAGTTTCCTTCGTTCCTCCTCGAACCTCACCCGATTCAGAGTCCGTAGGGGAAGCGCTCTCCCTATCTCCTCCCCTCTCCTAACCTTTATAGTCTTTTGGGCCTGGTTCACCATCATAATGGGCACCAATTCGGCTGCCTCCACCACCGTTTCTCACAGGGTTACCTCGCTCCCTTCTAGGCCATCTCCTTCTACAGGGACCAACTGTAGAGGTCCTTTTTCCTGACATTAACCTACCCTTTCCCGACACCGCCGTCCTAGGGGGTAGCTTTACATCTTCCTCCACCACTATGGTTATCTCTTCCTCTGGTGGGCATCCCAATGGCGTTCTCTCGCCATTCACCACCAACACAGTGGGGTTAAACTCGATCTGGGCCCTCTGGCTCCGGAGCCAATCTTCTCCCAAGATTGCCTCCGTACATAGGTCGGGGGTTACGTAAAAATTTTGGGTGCCCCTTACTTTCCCAATCCTCACCGAGAGCCTCACCATCCCTTTTATCTTCAGCGGGGCTCCATCTGCTTGCGTGACCTCTATGTCCACTTCCCGTAACCTTCTCTACCGTTTCACCCGCCTGTATGTTTCCTCTCTCATCAATGACACAGATGCTCCTGTGTCCACCAGAGCTCTCATCGCCCTACCCCCTATCTCCGCTCTACAGGATAGTTCTTGCTCTTGCGTTAGCGAAGAGAACACTTGAGCTTTCCTCTTCCTGGGTTCCCACCCTTGGGTTAACCCAGCCATAGGCGCCGGTAGTAATAAATCACCTTCATTTTTCTCATGAGGTGGAGTCCTGCGCCCCCTGCACCTGGGCGACCCCGGTCGGACCTCTCCCAGTCTCCCGCGGCTGTTTCTAAGGATACAGCTTCTCTTCAGGTGCCCTGGCCTCCTGCAAAACCAGCACCTTCTTGTCGGACAGCTTGCCGCAAAGTGGCCCGCCCGACCACATGTCCAACATTTTGCTCTTTTCCTTTTCAACTGGGTTGGCCTTGTGTCTACTCCCGGGGGAACCCGTCCTCTATCCAAGCGGTTCGCCCGACCACTGGTCCAAGCTTTTATTTCTCTTCTTTTTAACTGGGCCACCCTCCCTCTTAATTCCGGGGTGGCCCGCTGGCTTTTCCCTGGGCCGGTCTCTTGGGCTCAGCCTTCTTTGTTAATATCGGTGGGGCACCCTTCCTCAGCCCGCACCACTTGGCCAGGTGTCCTTTCTTACCACATCTGGTGCACCTGTCCTGATCGAAGTCTGGGGGCAACCCCCACTTCGTCGGACATTCCGCCGCCCTGTGGTCCTCGTGCCCACAGGTCCAGCAGACCAGCCCGTATCGACCCGGCGTGGGCTTATAAAAGCCATGCCTGGTCGACCATGCCTTTCTATTGGGGTCTTCTTCCCATACTTCAGCCTGATCTACTTCTACTTTAACCTTCTGGTTCCACGCGGGGGATCTTCCGCCTACCCCCCTTCTTCCGGCCTCCTGACCTAGTATCTGTTTCCTCCCCCACCTCTTCACCTTTTCCCATACGCCCTGGCTCTCCTTGGCCAGCTCTATTGCTGCCGACAGTCTCAGCAGTCCCTCTTTTAGCACGTCGTGACGAACACGCTCGTCACTTAGCGCCTCCACATACAGTTTCGGTTGTTGGGCTTGCATAACCGCATTGTCTCTGACCACTTCCGGGAAGGCCAATGATGACAGCTTCCCTGCTCGGGTCCACAATTCTCCCGGGGTTTCGTCCCGCAGCTGTGTCAGTTTTAGGAGGGCCCTCATGGCCTCTATAGCCGTGCCCTCGTCGGCGAATTCCTTGGTCAATAGTCCCTTTAAACTTTCCCAAGATAAGTGGGGTTGACTCTCCAAGAGCTCCTTCACGAATTCAGACGCTTTCCCTTTCGTGGCATCGTATGCCAAATACAGGGTTTCGTGGTCTGAAAGTTCGTAAATAACTCGGCTCTTCTCCAGGATTGCCAGCCAGTTTTTAAATTCTTTCCCGCTGCCGTCAAATGCTGGGACACTCGGTCCACCTAACAGCCTTCTTAAATCAACTGACAACCCTTGTCTTACTCCCTCTTCATCCCCCACTGCTCTATCTGAATCATAGTCCGACATATTTAAAGAGAAAGACAATCTACGCAGCAACAATCGAGGTTGGGAAATAAAATAAAGTGTCCTACCTTACAGACGATTCTGTTCTCGTTCCTTTCGGTCCTGGGTCGTTTTGAGTCCTATTTGAAATTTCTCAGCAACAGCGGTCGATCGATGTGACGTGACGTGGCTGTCTCAGGGTTGATCCTGGTCACGTCACCATTTGTGACGTCGTCCCCCGCTGGTCGCAGCGTCGACTGTGTCGTTCGATCCCGTTCGCGACGCCAGCTGTTCGCTCGTCGCTGCTCCAAGTGTGACGTTCTAACCCTTTGGTTAGATGAATACCAGCCTCGTCGTTCCCAACCCGCTTCCAACGCCTGGTTACCAGGGTAACTGCACTGATCTCCGGTCTGCCTACCCACGTTGTGATTAGATCTTAGACAGACGGGATCAAACAGGGATTGGGCCGTATGCAAGCTGAGTCCAACGGGGGTGATAACACACAAGAAAAATAAAAACTCACAAGGTCAAAAATATTGAAGAAAAAGGTAACAACTTTTTATATCTAATTGCTCGTTACACAAGATTATTCCTACCTCCCGACCCGTTCTGTTGACCGTGGCACCACGCTTCTACCATACAACTTTAAGGCTTCGAGTTGCCTGCTCTCTAGAAATTTGCATTTCGGGGTGTGGTTTGGTTTCGACACTGGGCGCTGATCTCTACCTGCCGTTCACGGCTGATCTCTCTCGCCGTCCGTTTCAGGGTCTGAATTATTGTTCACTCATCTCTGCCGTCAGTGCGCGAATTAACTTCTTCTCTTCGGCTTCGGTTGGACGAGCTTATTCACTTCGGCATGGGTTGGACGAATTTCTTCACTTCGGTTTGATTCCAACTTCTCCACTTAGGCCAAACGGACCGGCCTTTCTTGCCGCAAAGGGGACGAATGAACAGGGCCCGCCGTCCGCGCTGCAACTGATCTCTGTCGGTTGGGGTCCTGCTTTTATTGACGCAGTCAAAAACTGGGGTGGGTCTGTCGGCGCCAGGGTTTTCTTGATAATTTTAAAGACGTATTATTTCTGATTAGGGATTTTCCATTTTCGGTAACTTACTTTCCTCCTACTTCCTTACTGTGCCTCTGGGGGGTGGGCGTATACCCGCTTCCCCTGGTCCTTCGTATGTCAGGTGACTGCTCTCGACCAATGGGGTCCTGGTCGGGCATCTTTCCTCCTCCCTCGCACATCATGTGACCGCTCTCGGCCAATGGGGTCCTGGTCGGGTGTCTCTCCTCCTCCCTCATGTATCATGTGACCGCCTTCGGCCAATGAGACTCTGGTCGGTATCTTTCCTCCTTCCTTCGTGACGTCTTTAATCGGGCGTGGACAATCCGTGGCTTTGTTCTGGGGGAAGAAACACCTTGCTTAAAAAAAACAAAAACTTAAACTGCCCTTTTTCGTACGTGACCGAAATGACGCATGCGGTATTTGTCAAACAGCCTATCGCTAATTGGATACGATCTAAGAAAGGGATTTCTTAGACCTGTCGGCGTTTCTCTGAACGCAACAAAATATTTCATTCTCCTCCGGCCGATAATAAAAATCTGTATTATCTCAAAAGCGACATCACCCTGGGTGGCGTTAACGTGAACTAATAAAAATATTTCACTTTTTCCCTTCGCTCGGAGCTTGACAACAAAAAAATCTTAATTATCTCAAAAAAAAGCATTTTCTAATCATCATCTTGTGTGGCTGTATTTTCAATTCTGGAATTGTCTGGTTTCTCGTATTAATGGATTGTCTGTATATCCTTAGATAAACTTCCCACCTGTTACCTATCATATTTTTTCCATTGTCTCTAAACTTTATTTCTTCAACCAAATTGATAACAAACTTCCATCCTTCGTGGACACGGAAGTAGGTCAGGTGCTTGACCTGATATTTTTGACATCTGATATGTGCCAGTCGAGTGTGTGTGTTTTCGCTTATGACCTGGTTTCGTATTATTTATTTTTCTCCTTTCTTTCCTCTTCCTCTTCTTTTCTTTCTTTCTCCCAGATCGCCTGAATGCAATTAAAGAATTATTCTCAACCCCAAAATATTTTTCAGCTCTAAATAATTATCAAATGGTTAACAAACCGAAAAAACAAATCATATATTTATGAATATCTCTTTTCAGTTTTCTAATTATGCATGGTGCCACATATATATCCAAATAAAGAGAAAGAACAGTCAGATAAAAATGCACAATTCTTTGGCATTTTTTTTTTTTAAATGTGCTTGATAAAAGTAGAGCTTAATATTATAATATTATTATTTAAATTTCCCTGTTTCAGAACTAAAGTTTTTGCGTTCCATTTTCAAGTGATGCTGAATAACTTCAGAATAAAAAGATTAGAAATTATTTTTTCTGAAGTTATAAAATATTTTAAAAATATTTTAAATAATAATATTATAATTATCTATCTATCTATCTATCTATCTATCTATCTATCTATATATATATATATATATATATATATATATATATATATATGCATGTGTGTTTGTGACACATTTTAAAGGTATTACAGAAAGCCATTTAAAATTTGAAATCAGTTAAACCCAATTTTAGATCAATAAAACAGCACAATGATTATGAAGAATAATAATTTCAGAGAGTTTTAAGGAACCTTGTCATTTAATCTATGCATATAAAACCACCACTTTTGCCCAAATGATAAATTTGTGATTCCCTTAAACCCATGGTAAGGTATTCACTTAACAAATTAATGCAATATTAAATGATGTTATTAAATAAGAAAATTAGATGAATTATAATAATTTTGTTTTCAATTAGCACCTGAACACTGCGTTGTACATGAAAGTTGTGCTATTGGCAAAGAAAAAAAATGGATATTTATTGTAAATATATAAATTATAGCTTTGTTTTTCTATGTCAAGCACTATTTTAATACCACTCAATGTGTGATATTTTGTATTTATTTAAATATATATATATATATATATATATATATATATATATATATATATATATATATATATATATATATATATATATCTACAGTGCTGTGCAAAATAAGTGAACCATTAAGATAATATTTTTTTAAAAATGTCTCTTTTTCCCACTAATCAACAAATCTTAATTAAACTATATATCCAATAAGAAAAACCTTTATTAAATGGAATTTTTACAAATTTTTTTCAAGCAGGAATACAAATATTAATTAAAAATTAAGATGTGCAAATGTAACTAAATCCTTCCATTGAATATTTGATGACTCCTCCTTTTGAGGTCACAATGTTGACCAGTCTTTTTCTATAATTTTTAAGAAGCTTCTGGTTCTGGTGTCAATTTTTGGCAATTCTTCTTGGAAAAAGTCCTACAACTGCTTGATATTACCCCGGTTTCCTGCATATACTGACTTATTTCACTTGAATAACAGATTTTCAATTGGGTTTAGATCAGGACATTGACAAGGCCATTCCAAGACTTGAAATTTTTTTCAAACCCATTCTTTCCTGGATTTGCTTTGATGTTTCAGATCATTG
>CAHIKZ030003326.1:3540000-3810000 GCA_903632075.3 Acanthosepion pharaonis
CAGACTATGTTTAATTAAGGACTCAAGTGTAAACACGATCAATGTCAACTTACAGATCAAATAGTAAAAAAAAAATGTCAAGTTCCATATGCGACATGCTTGGATGATCATATCTCTTTCAATTCATGACTGACTAGGGAGAAGATTTCCTGCCTGCAGTAGCCTGCTGTTTCTTTCTGCTGTAGACTGGTTGTTAACCAAGGCTATAGCACACAGTCTATCCTACTATTCAACCCATAGATGAGGGACAGAACAGGTGGATTCATACCTTTCCCAACAGTATTTGCATTTAAGTGAATGTGAAAACCTGACTGGAATTAGAACTTGGCTCTCTGATTTGTTTTTCAAACTCGTTATCCATTACACCACATTGCACATTCGAGGTAAGTATAGCCTGTATTTATAATAGTCAACAGATTGACATAGGCCATGTTTATACTTGAGGCCATAGGTAGACTGAGACGTTTTATTAAATCTATCAAATATAAAATTATTTATTTGTTAAAACAAGCTTTTGAAAAAGTTTGTTAATGGATTTATTAGGTTTTGTATGTAAACATTAAAAACAAACAAACGTCTTGTAACTATAAAGAGTATAAAAACAATAAAGATAAGGATAGCTAAAATATACACTCTTGCTAAAAAGAAAAAAATGGGTATCACAAGTTTTCTTTCTTAATGTATGTGTATATAATTTCTAAGGAATTAACCAATTTTTTAATCCAACATTATTTCTTCTTTTTAATTGTTTCACCTCCAAGCAAGGCTTGTTGCCACTAGAATGCAGGGAGTTACAGGGGGTGAAAGTGAAAGAGAATGAGAATGAGAAGATTGAAAATGGGGAGTATTGAGAAAAGGACAAAAAAGAAACAGGGTTCAAAAATACAGAACATAGTGATTGACGTTGCATTTAAACTTTTGATGATTGTAGTTATCAGGGAAACAAGAAATCAGAAAGGAGTTCCACAGGTGGGAAGTGTGAGAAAAGAAACTGTTAGAGTAGAAGTGGCAGTTACATCTAGTTAGTTCAACAGTAAAACAGTGAGACCTAGTTGCTAATCTAGTAGCACACTTAAATTCATGTAGTCTGGGTACCAAGAAATTTTCAGTTGCCATGAAAATATTTGTAGAAAAGGCAGAGGGAAGCCACATCATGTCAGTGAGAAAGTGACTGGAGATAAGCTTAATATTTATTGGTTACATCTGTTTAACCATTAATGTCTACTGGCCTAAAGATGAAAACTTTTAATAAATATAATCTACCTTCAAATATGCTTTCCTTTTTATGCCAATTAAATATAACGTTTATATATATGTGAAATAATGTCAGGTATGAAAATAAAGTTAGCAGGTACAGATGTTGAAATATCCCAATGAAAAGTGTGTATTATTGAGTCTTGCTTTGAAATATCCCAATGAAAAGTGTGTATTATTGAGTCTTGCTTTGAAATATCCCAATGAAAAGTGTGTATTATTGAGTCTTGCTTTGAAATATCCCAATGAAAAGTGTGTATTATTGAGTCTTGCTTTGAAATATCCCAATGAAAAGTGTGTATTATTGAGTCTTGCTTTGAAATATCCCAATGAAAAGTGTGTATTATTGAGTCTTGTGTATTATATTATTGAGTCTTGCTTTGAAATATCCCAATGAAAAGTGTGTATTATTGAGTCTTGCTTTTATCCCAATGAAAAGTTATTGAGTCTTGCTTTTTGAAATATCCCAATGAAAAGTGTGTATTATTGAGTCTTGCTTTGAAATATCCCAATGAAAAGTGTGTATTATTGAGTCTTGCTTTGAAATATCCCAATGAAAAATTATTGAGTCTTGCTTTGAAATATCCCAATGAAAAGTGTGTATTATTGAGTCTTGCTTTGAAATATCCCAATGAAAAGTGTGTATTATTGAGTCTTGCTTTGAAATATCCCAATGAAAAGTGTGTATTATTGAGTCTTGCTTTGAAATATCCCAATGAAATTATTGAGTCTTGTTTGAAATATCCCAATGAAAAGTGTGTATTATTGAGTCTTGCTTTGAAATATCCCAATGAAAAGTGTGTATTATTGAGTCTTGCTTTGCTTTGCTTGTGACATAATGGTAAAACATGCTTGACTCTAAAGTTGGGTTTCCTGATTAAAAAAGGAGTACAAGTTCAATTTTTCTTAGGAAGCAATTTTTTGTATTTAGACTTTCAATCTCTAAGCCAGTAGACATTAAATTGACTGTTTAAAAAAAGACAGGGATGTCTGCTGAAACACATGTGGCTACTAAATATAGCATTTATAGATGTAAGAAATAATATCGGATGAAAAAATCCACCAACTGCTTAACAATTACTTTGTTTATGCTTTAGGTACAAAAATAGAATTAGCAGATATAAAAGCCAAAATGTCCCAATGAGAGATTTACATGTCTTAAAAAGGGTAAGCTTTGCTGTAATGGCATCTTGTGGCTTAGTGGTAAAGTGTACTTGGCTTTAAATCAGTTTCTCAGATGGTAATGGTGAAATTAACTGTTTCTATACAACATTTGGCATTTATTGACCAAACAGTGTTAGTCTCAGTTGAAATTTATAAAATCTTTTTTCTGATAATATAGAAAGCTAACATCTTGAATATATCATTATTTTCCATTCTAGTTACAGGTGCAACCCATTTTAGTTTTTACTGCTGTTCAACTGATGTGGTTTTTGTTATTTGGTTTAGATCTGTGAATTTTTTAGTGTCAGCCTATAAGATCTGATGAAGGATTATGTAACAAGAAATATGTGTGTGTGTGTGTAAATATTTGATCAGTGAACATTGTTAAAAAAGCACCATATGGGAATACACATTGCCTTACGCCTCTTTCTATTTTTGTACATCTGCTGAACTCATTTTCTATCTATATGCAGGCGGTTTGCTGCCAATATAGATTCTTGATTATTTTGATATTTTTCCCAAATGTGTCAAGGTTGCCAAGCAGTTTTAACAGACCTTTGTGCCATACTTTATCAAACACCTTAGTGTAATTTATTAAACACATGTACATGTCCTTCTGCATTTGTATTGCTCTTTCTGATAACATTCTGAGCATAAATATTGTGTTCCTTGCTCCAGTGTCTTTGACGAACCCATACTGTTCTTGTCCTATCTCTGGCCTGATTCTGTTTCATGCTCTATTCATTAGAATTTGGATGGTGAGTTTTGTTACGTGGCTCATTAGGCTGATTGGTTGGTGGAGTTCAAATTTGTTTGTTCCTGGTTTCTTAGGCAGTGCTATGAAAATAGATCTACTTTGGCTTATATCACCACTCTTGTTGATTTCATTTATTATTTCTGTGATCTATGCCTGCCAACATCTCTCTTACAATTCTGTCTGGCCCTGTCACTTTGTTTCTGTTTAACTTGGCCAGTGCTGTTTCCACTTCTGTTTTTAATATTTTCAGTCTGTTGATATTTCTGTGTATTGCTGGTAGCTTTCTCTAATTCTTGCCATGAATCCATTTGTATCCCTATGTATAAAGTAAACATGTTCGTTCTTTCTGCAGCTCTTAATTGTTGCAAAATACTTCATTAAATCTGCAAAGGCTCTACTTGGATTTGCCTCACTTTGATATTTCCCAGCTGCTGATTAATCATGATAAATGTAATTGGGATTAATTATTATGTCATTAGCATTATTTCATTTATACATATTTTGACGTGAGGCTGAGTGAAAGTTAGCCTGACTGTGCTATTTAAATTGTGCGTGTATGCATATAAAAATTATTTCTGCACTTGCAAAGGAATTGTGTTGACATGTGAACCAAGTAGAAAATAACAGAAGACTTTATTTTAATTTATTACTTGACACTTAGCCTCATGTTCACATATATAATTCTTCTATGTGCCATGTCCCTTTAGGACATGGATGATTATAGCTCTCCATAACTTCTCGCCCATTGTAGCTCTTAGTAAGTTTTGTCTTTTTGCTATCTCTCCTAATCCCCGTTCTGCCACTGATTTACACCAGCTCATTAGGTAGGTTATTTGCCGCTCTTCTCTGTCCCTCTTGCCTTTAATATATCCTGTAAGTCTCAAATTTTCCAAGGCCTTTTTCCTCTTTGTATGTCCTAGAAACACTTTCAGATAAGTATAAGTGTCCATTTTCCCTAAATCTTCCTCATTAGCCACATGTTCAGTTCATGATATCCTCAGTATCCTTCTGTAGAACTGTGGATGTTAACAAGTTTGTAGATTTTTTGGTGACAGGGCGTGTTCAATATATAAACAAAGAAGATAGGAGAAGCATACAAAACTTAAGTTTCTGCTGCAGATGTTTATTTTTTTATGTTGACTGTATTGAAACAAAGTTAAATATCTCTTGAATATATAATTTATGGGAAGTAAGGGTAAGGATGGGTAAAGTTGGTTAAACTCAAATCAGCCCCGAGCTGAGTCGGGATGACCAAATCACTACTTCATGAGTAGGGCTGCTAAAACATGTCCAAAATGATATCGTAGGAAAGTGGAAAGGAGATGCTCTCCTTTCCAGAAGTGGGGTCATAAAATCGTATATGACCAGAAGCTCTTTCTGGTTTCTTTATATCTTGCATCATGGGAAAATTTATTTATTTATTTTTTTTTTATTCTTTTTTTCATTTTCCCACAGAATCACATTTCTGTTGCTTCTTCTTCATCTGTGACAAAATCATCCAGCATATACTGCCACAGAGGAGGAATGATATTATATAACAGTTCAGTACCTTTTTTTGTTGTTTTTAAAGAAATTTTTCTGTTTCTTAATACTTTACTTAGTTTTTGGAAGTCACCTTTTACTTCTTTGAATTTCGATGTCATTTTTCATCATTTGTCAAAATAATTCCAATCAACTATTATACTTATAAGTAAAAACTATGTAAACACACATATGCACTGACACAGTATTAGAAATTGAAGTGAATATCTGCAATTTAATGACACCTTCTTATCGGCTGATATTTAATCAATCGCATATTCCATGTGTGCTTTTGCATGGGCTGTTTGAACAGACTGAGTCTATTTGAACAAAAAATGTCATTTTCACTTGAAAGTTCTAGAAGACACACAGGTGAAGTACATCTGCCTTCAACTACCCTTGAAGGAAATGGAAGTATCTTTCCTTGTCCAGCCTCACAGTCCTCAATGACGCCACATGAAACCAATTCCTTGTTACTTGAACTTTCACCTTCATAATTAAGTTAAGTCCAGAAATATGTATATTTGCAACCTTATTTCTCACTCTTTGTATTGGTGAACAATAGTATATAGAGGCATATATACATATATATATATATATATATATATATATATATATATATATATATATATATTATAATATATATATATTTAATTGAAGTGCTTTGATTTAGTTTTTTATACAATTTCTCATGTGATCTAATAATTTTTTCTTTTCAGATGATAAATTATATAAAAACTGTACGAATGTTTTTTTATTGTGAGTGCTTTCAGCTATACATTTAGCCATTTTCAAGAATTAAATATTTTAACTGTTAAATAAGAAATAGTTTGTTGCATGCATGTATTTATGTGATGTTTTCATTTTTCTAAACACGTCCAAGATATTGTGTCCATGTTCGTAGTTGATATTATTAAGCCTCCATTATTTTTAACCTTTTTTTTAACCTTAATAAAGCCTCCATTATTTTAACCTTTTTTTAACCTTAATAAAGCCTCCATTATTTTAACGTTTTTTAACCTTAATAAAGCCTCTATTATTTTTAACCTTTTTTGCATGTAGATGATGCTATTATATTTGTGTTCTCAACAAGTATGTTATGAATAGTGTCCAGCAAATTTCCATGATATATATATATATATATATATATATATATATATATATATATATATATATATATATATATATATCAGTCTGTTCATATCTATCACTTTATCTATCTATGTTCATTATTTATCATACCTCAATTTACTCTGGCTATCACTGTCTGTCCACATTTATCAATCAATCTATCTGGTAATATCAATATGAAATAAGCTTATATGTGTGTAAAAACCTTAAATACTTTTGATACATTCAAATATAGATGTATACATGAAATAAACTTTGGAGTAAATGACTATAAAAATAAAAATAGTTTTGGTACACCCCAATATACATTATGCGATGGGTAAATTGTCGCCATTGTATATTTTTAATTTTGTGTATGTTTGTTTTTAATTTTGTTGATGGAACAGTATAGTAGGGTCAGTTGGGCAATTTCTATGAGAAAAAGAACACCATGGTTCTATTCCCTCCACCAACAATTTGGCAACTGATAGGCTTGCCCTTCATCTAGTACACACTCCCTTCCAGTCTTTTGATCAGGAATAGAGATTTATCTCTTGTTTCCAGTTTAGGCTTGGGTTTCCAGTTCCTTCTAATGTCTACTCTATACTTCAAACATCTCCACATAACTCTGAAATTTTATTCATTATATATTCATTTATTTTCTCTTCAGTAGGAGTAGATAGGTTTGCCTAACATCCTGTTCATACTTCTCTCTGGTCTTTTGAACAAGAGTAGAATTTTATCCCTTGTTTCCTGTTTAGGATTAGGTTTCAAGTCTACTTCAACTCTATAGTCCTAACATCTCCACCTAATCTCTAAAATTATTTTATTTACTATTTATTTATTTTCTCCCTTAAACAGTAGTATATAGATATAGTCTTTTGAATAGGAGTATTGGCTTTCCAGTTCCTTCTAAAGTCTTTTCATTCTCTTTCACTCTCAGTAAACCCTAGCGTTTTAGTGGCCTTATCACCTTGCTTGGAGGGAACTAATTAAAAAAAAACAAATTCCAATATATAATAATATTAATAGTATTAATAATATAGATGATCTTTAGATGTGTACATGAAATAAATTTTGGGGTAAAAGGTTGTAAAAATAGAAAATACACCATATTTTAAATTAAATTCTCTCAGGAACTTGAGGATTTTCTTAGGTGCTCCTGTATTGGACTGTCTTCTATAAAGAGTCAAAAATGTAATGGCCCCATGTAAATTTTTTTACATGAAGTGAATCCTAGCATGTGATTATTCTGGCCAATCAGAATTCAGCAATAAAAAAAGTATATTTTCTAACCAATCACTTTCTGTTTGTGCATAGCCTTTTTCTGGAAACCAATATAGAATGATCGAAATTCTCTCTGATCTCTAGTAGTTTGGCTTTTTATGACTTCAGTATCATATAATCTCTGTTATATCTTTTCTCAAACAATGATTTCTTCATCAGCCATCCTTTGCAGTTTCATAAACCCACAATTTCCATTTGACTTGTCCTGACCTAAATAAATAAAGTTCTATTACTACACAACTACTACACAGTGAAGACTTGACCTATCAGTGAACTCTCACTAACATTATGTATACTAGCACTGACTGAAAGCACCTATTGCTAGATTTTAAGTCATTAGAAAATATTGAAAGAAAGTGTGCGGAGAAAGTGAGAGAGAGAGAGAGAAAGAGAGAGAGAGTATGTGTGTGTGTGTCTATGTACATTTGTGTATGTATGTATATTCCTTTTCTCTCTTATACTTCTTCTTCTTCTTTTTCTCCTCCTTCTTTTTTCTTCTCCTCCTTCATCTTTTCCTCTGCCTCAATCTTTTCCTCCTTCTCATATTTCCTTATCCCCCTCTCCCATATTTCCTTCTCCTTCTTCCTCTCTTCCTTCTCCTAATGGATTCACTTACCTCATGACAAAAATAATTGCATTCCTCTAGCATGAAACATTAGTGTTGGAGTTCAGCTAAAATTCTGAATGCTGATTTTCTAGGCAAGCAGGACGCCACTTCTACTTTGAAGGTTGGTGCTACACAATCTTCCTTATATTTCCATAATAAAATTGATAATAAAGGGAGAGAGACAGTGTGTGTGTGTGTGTATGTGTATTTCTTTACTCTCGTATTCCTTTTCTTCTTCTATTCCTCCTCCTCTTTTTCTGAGAGTGAGAAAGAAAGAGAGAGAGAGAGAGAAAGAGTGTGTGAGAGAGAAAGAGAGAAAGAGAGAGAGAGAGAGTGTGTGTGTGTTTATTCCTTTCCTTCTTTTCTCCTGTATATAGTCTACATTCTTTTTCACTCTTTCATTTCTAAGCATCATACTTCCACTTGGTAATCTTTCATTTAGTGACCCCCAAATTCAAAACAACCACCCACCTTCATGGACCTATTTTACCATCATCTAATGATAATCCTCATGGTGTTCCTTAGTTAGACATTAGTGCAATACAAGCTTACAAGAAGTACATCTGGAACTCTTCTGAAATATCCAAATAGTATATTTATTATCTATCAAAGGGAAGATCAGATGTGTATTTACATCTGGCATCTGTCATTGGAATTTAAGACCAAATAGAATGTAAATGTTTAAATGGTAATTTTCTAGGTAAATAGACTCAACTTATTTGCAAAATTGGCCCATAAGTCTAGCCTTTTATCATCACAAATAGGATCCTAAATCGTAGAGACAGTATACAAAGAAAACATTAAGAAAATCAGTCATATTCTTTTTTTTCATCTATATGCCATGACCCTTCATGGCTCTCCACAACTTCCTGTCTCTTGTAGCTATTAATAAATTTTGTCTTTTTGATATCTCACTTAAATCTTGTTTCATTATCCATTTACTCAAGCTCACTATGTAGGTTATGCATTGTTTTCCTCTGTCCCTTTGGCAGTCAATCTGTCCTGTGAGTGTCAAATTTTCTAAACCTTCTTTCTTCATTATGTCCCCTAGAAATTTCAACTGTCTCTTCCTGATGCCCTTTTAGTTCCCATTTTCTCTAAAACTTTGTCATTGCTCACATCTTCTTCTTCTCAGGAAGTAGGCAATCATGGCTCTCCACAACTTCCTGTCTCCCAAACCCTGTTCTGTTATTCATTTAGTCAAGCTCACTAAGTATGTTATGCATTGTTTTCCTCTGTCCCTCTTGCCTTCAATCTGTCCTGTGAGTATCAGATTTTCCAAGCCCACTTTCCTCATTATGTGCCCTAGAAACCTCAACTATTTCATCCTGATGTTAAGTATAAGTTTAAATTTCATGACGTTTATTTCCATTACTCATGAAGAGTAGGACCTGTGGAAATTCTGTGGTTTTTGCGAATTTTTATCATTGAAACTAATCACTTTTGGGCATGAATATTACATATTACTATACCATGTCACTGAAGCAGACATTAAATGCATGAGAGCATTATCACTTCCTCATCTTCCCTTTCTTTCTTTCTAGAAACATATATACAGCTTCAATGCAACCCAGAATAAGGGCTGACAGAAGTTTAAAAAAATGGTTAATTATTTTGTCTGCTGCTACTATATCAAGAATTTGGGAGCAGAGGGCAAGTAAGCTAAATTTGTGGGTGGGGGATAGGAAAGCTATTATTACCTAGTACCTATATTACACTCTGTGTAATATAGGTACTACCTAATTAAGGAACAAGTAGAATTATATGATAATACTAATGAGAAAAACTTCATAAATAATATAAGTAATAATATACACATGAAACCTAAATACAGTACAACTTTGGTTCTTGAACATCTTACATGTCAAACAAATTGGTTTTCAAACAGAAAATTCAAGATGAAAATGCCTCAGTTATCGAACAAAATTTCTGTTCTCAAACAACATTGCTGAACTGAGTTACCAAGAATGGACTAAATTCTAAGTGGACCAATGTGTGTTGTGTTGTGTTTTTCTTTTCCAATTTTATTGTACTTTGACTTTTTTTCTTTACATTGATTCCTATTGGAAAAATAGTTTCAGTTTATGAACATTTCAGGTTATAAATGGCCTTCAGGAACAAATTAAATTTGTGAACCAAGATTCCGCTGTATTAAAACTAATTTAAGAAACCTTTTTATTGTATTGGTCGACATCATTAATGAGGAGGATATGTTTGATAAGTAGCAGCAAAGGCATTAATATTTGGTGGGAAATTGGTGCATTTTAATTGTAAATCACTATGATTTATTTATTGATCACCTTTTGACCCCCAGATATTTACTGACTCATTTTTGAAGCCCCAGGCATCTACTGACCCCTTGGATAGTCGTATCAACAGCCAAGGCTTGATGTTATCTACTTTGGGGAGCCCTGCTATAAAGTATATAACCCCAACAGCAATCTGAAGATGTGTATACTTGTAAAATCTATCTGTTTAAAGAACTTGGCAGACTCACAGACATCTCCTACAATAGTCAATTTTTGGTCATTTACCAAAATTCAGTCTATCCTAAGGAGTAGGAGTTAAGTATATAATAGGGGTCAGAGTTGAAAGCTCAAGTTGAAGTAAGATATGCAACTGAAGCTGGCTGGCTTACAAAATAATATCACTCACTCACTCTCAGAGATTTGATACTAAAAGTGATATTTATGCATTATAGCTGTCTTAGGGGCTCAGATACCCTCACATTAAATTCGGCCATTTGCCACATCTGATCGCATGGGGCGGTTAGTAAATATACTAGCTGTCTTAGATTTTTTTGGAAATCATTATTATTTATACAAAAATGACTTTTCAGTAGAAGGCAATTTCTTTAGTGTAATTGTCCTTATGCCAGACATAGTACACTAACCAACAATCTTACCTCTTAAAGTCTAGTCAACTGTTATCTATCTGACATATTTTCATAATCTGCACATACTTCCTCCTCTTATGTCCATGCAGCAACCCTATCAGTAACTCCTACCTTGAGCGGCTCTTATGGCTTGTAGTGGGTGAACATTTAATAAAAAAGAAAAAAATAGTAAATATCACTTTTTGATTTGTTTGCTTAATAGTAGTTATAAATTACCAAAAGTTTTTAAATGTTAGAATTCCTGTTCAATCTTGGTTTTATGCTGACCAATTAGATACCAACTCGCATTGAGGAATCGGAGAGTCAAATTTGAATTCAAGTCGAATCCATTACATTCACTTACTAGCTAATACCCTTGGAAAAGGTATGAATCCTCTTCTTCTCAACCCCAGTTATCGGTAAATAGCAGGAAAGGCCAGGTTCTATAGCCTTGGATAGCAACTGGTCTACCGCAGAAAGAAATGGCAACCTACTACAGGAAAAAAAATCTGCCTCGTCAGTCATGTATGGAAAGATACATGATTGCCTAAGTGTGTATCACACATGGTACATAACTGACTGAATGTTATCATAGTCAGACTTGTACCCTAGCACACAGTCTTTATCACAGTCAAACAAAATGTGTTCAATTTACATGCCACACTTAGAAGAGAATGTCTGTCATCAATAGCAATACTTTAGTTAGAGAAGATTTGATGGTTAAACAATCCAAATCTGCAGACATTGTGACACTCTTTCCTCTCTTTGTCATTTCCACTTTTGTAATAATAATACTAATATATATATATATATATATATATATATATATATATATATATATATATATATATATATATATAAAAAATAAAATATAAGATATATAATCCAGTGTTCTTATAGATATTTTTATTTTTACAGAATAGTGATCAGTGTAAATTTACAGAGCATTAATATCATAAATTAATTGATTTAAAATATGTTTTTTTTCGCTACACAGTTCTAACCATGTTTCAAAATGGGCTGAAAGCTCCGAATTTAATTTTGTAATTAAATTAAAGACATTAGTTCCATTTCATCCTCAAGCGAATTTTGGAGTAACTTTTAAATTATAATTTTTGCTGTGTCTTTAAAACCCAGTAATTTTAAAAGTTACTCCAAAATTCACTTGAGGATGAAATGGAACTAATGTCTTTAATTTAATTACAAAATTAAATTCAGAGCTTTCAGCTTCCATTTTTGAAACATGGTTAGAACTATGTAGCGAAAAAAAGCATATTTTAAATCAATTAATCTATATATATATATATATATATATATATATATATATATATATATATATATATATATATATATATATATATATATATATATATATATATATATATATATATATATATATATATATATAAATATATATGAATTATGCAGGATTTATGGCCTTGTGGAAGGGAAGCAGAGAAGTTGTATGAGTATTTGCTATGGTGCAGAGAATGAGCAAATGAAGCTAATATGTGATATCACCATTGACAAGTGTTTGGAGAGCAATCGCCCTGATATCACACTGGTGCAAAAGAGCCCTCATGAACGGATCCTGACAGACTTTGTACTACCTTGGGATAAGAAGATTATGATGTCAGAGCAAGTTAGAGAAATGTACCAAGAAGCAGCAGCAGCTATCCCTTTTGGTGTTGGCACACTTGGGACTATTTTCAGAAATATTTCTGGCCAACAAGACATCTTGGGGATAGTTGTTATCAATTGGGAGTGTGCAGGTGACAATGCTGCTTGGAACAGCTCATATACTGAGGAAAATGGTGTGTCTCTAAGCTATGAATAAGAGCTATGATCATCATCACCTATCTGAAATATCTAATTGTTGGTGAAGATACCAAATAATAATAATAAAGATGCATAAGTAAGGGATACAAATTCAAATCTCAGTGGAAGCTACATTTTCACTTTCAAAATTTTTATTCGCATCATCACTTGTAGTGTGAAACTACTACTGATAGTAACAAGGATTCAGTGAAATAAATGTTATAATTACTATCTCACTTGTTGGCTATTGCAGCATGTAGAGGCTTCCTTACTTTTTTTGATTCAACCGTAGCAGCAATGGAAGTAATCAACAAAGTACAAGAAGAAGTCCCAGAACTCATAAAAGCCCTGGCTAAGCACTATCCGGTCTCTTTCCCACTTTTCTTTTTCAACTGCTGCTATCTTCAAGGCCCAACTTGAGGGCCTACTCACAACCCTTGCTATAGAAGATACATGGCTTGTCCTGGCAGGTTGACACAAGATTTCTCATTCCTCATGGAAAAAAAGTAGAGTTATCTCCCTTTGAGACACCTATCCAAAAGACTACTCACAACCCTTGCTGCAGAAGACTTATACCAATTTTAGCAGTTTGACACTCAGATTTCTTGTTCCTTGTAGGAACAAGGGAAGAAATCTCTGTCTATGAAACATCTACACAAAGGAAGAACTTTGTTTCCTGCAAAATACCACTATTTTGCCCTCTCTTTCATAATAAAAGTTAAAAAACTTCAACCAGAAGCAAAAATAATAAAATGACACAAAGCTACTAATAATAATATTGAAAATGTTTCATCTAAAAAGCAACAATAATAAGATGGCATAAAACTAGTAATAAAATTATTATTATTTCTTTTGTTATCAGCATTGTTATTATTGTAATAAGTACTGTTATCATTATTGTCATTATTTTTATTATTGTTATTATTTTTAGTATTGCTATCATTATTATTATTGTTATTGTTATTATTTTTATTATTGCTATTGTTATTATTTTTATTATTGTTATTATTTTAATATTGTTATTGTTATTCCCAATCTAGTATTAATTATTGCTATTCATTATTTAGTCAAACTCAATGTTTAATTAGAAGTGAGGCAAACTAATTTTTAATTTTTGCTTCCATCTACATATTTGTATGAGTTTCTCACTATAATCCCAATTTAATCAATTAATCACAGAAAGCTGCACTAATTCAGAACTTAGCATGTCTTAAAATTAATCCAGGTTTAGATTTAGCTCAGTGGTGTGGCCAAAAGACTGATGGCTAAATAATGTTGAGGTATGAAAAAAACATACATCAAAATGACGAATGCAACATAAAGGAAATATTAATAATTACTTTGCCACCTGGAGCTTTTGCATACTAAGTTTAGCTTAGTTTGTCACAAGGACACAACTATAGGGTACTCAGTAAGAATATTGCTACAGAGAATGGGTATTAAAACTAATTTCACTAATATAGAGATTCTGATGATCTGATAGAGTTCATATTCATTTGCACCTGACTTCTTCAGCAGTGCTATGAAAATGGATCAACATAGGTCTTCTGGTACATCAATTGCAAAAATAATAGGATGCATGGTTGTTAGCAAAAGGGGTAGCTCAACATACAAATTACAAATTGGGGATACCAAAATCAAACTAGTACAACAATTTAAATATCTGGGAAGTGTTTTAACAGAGGACAGAAAGTGTGGCACTGAAATCCAAAGTACATTGGGATAGTGAAAGTATTAAGAAACAGAAAAATGTTGTTAGAAACAAAGAAATGAGTACTGAACTATTATGTAATATCAGTCCTCCTATATGTCAGTGAATGCTAGACAATCTTCTCACAAACGAAGAAAACACTTGAGGCTCAGAAATTAGATTCTACAGAAGGATGCTGAAAATATTATGAACCGAACATGTGAGCAACGACAAAGCTTTAGAGAAAATGGAAACAAGAAGGAAACTTATACTTGAACAAGATAGTTGATATTTCTAGTGCACATAATGAGGAAAGAGGGCTTTGAAAATTTAATACTCATAGGACAGATTGAAGGCAAGAAGGACAGAGGAAAACAACACAAACCTACCTAGCGAGCTTGAATAAATGAATGACAGATCAGAGTTTAGGAGAAATAACAAAAAAACAAACTTTATTAAGAGCTACAAAGGAGAGTAAAATTGTGGAGAGCCATGTACGGCAACATCCTGAAGGTATATAGAAGCCTACAGAGATACGGATAAGAAATTTCCACATTTATATTTTTCTTAACTGCTAATAAATGGGGAATAACTGCTGGAATATTCGTAATAAATTATGGGATTTTTTTTTTCTTTTACCAGGTTAGATTTATAAAAGAAAATCATCATAAAGAAGTAAAATAAAAGCGAGTGGGTGGAGATGGAACACATACACACACATGCACACGTGTGCGCACTAACATGATAACAAAAATATAAAAAAAAAATGCAATAGTTTTGTTTTCTTTCCTTTTTTAAAAAGTCTCTCTCTCTCTCTCTCTCTCTCTCTCTCTCTCTCTCTTGACTACCATTTTTTAATAGCTTTTAACGATTCTGTTGTTGGGAAATGAGCCAAATGTCTTCTTCGTCTTCTTCTTCTTCCTCTTCTTTTTTTATTTGTCTTGACTTAAGCTCAAACTTAACTTTCCCTTAACTGCCTTCTTCTTCTTCTTCTTCTTCTTCCTCAATTTGACTAACTGACTTTGCTCCCACACTATCGGTTGTTTATCCCGTACTGTGTAGCATTTTCAGCGATCTTTCAACCATTTTTAATGTCAGTCTTTACACCACTCACTCTCTCTCCATTTTTTTTTTCTATTTCCTTTTTGGAAAAGGGAGTCAAAGAAAAACAAAAACAAAAAAAAACAGGTAAGTAGGTTAATACAGCCATTTCTGATATAGCAGAATAGTTTCCTTACTGTACAATGTTAGCATAAAGAAAAGTACAAAACACATTTTGAGACTAAAAAAAAAAATGGAAGATCGTGATAATCAAAAAGAATATTTTAAAAAATAAACATAACGTACAAAGCTGACTCACTTTTCTTTCTTTTTTTTTTACTGTGAGAGTCGCTCTTTACAAGGCCCGTGGGCCACTTGAGGTAGAGGATTACGTTAGGAGGCCATTTGTGTGTATAGGTGAAGGAGATAACAATTAACCTTAGCCTTGAATATGTTAAGATTGTAGTGATTGGGGAAACATCCTGTTGCGAGACGATGTCACAGGGTAGTGATTTGCAGGAAGAAGCTACTTAAGTGGAACTTACTTCTCACTGATGGAATACGGAGGGAATGTGGGTGGTTTGATACAATGTAAGTAGCATGTCATGTTCTTGCCATGAAGGTTTGCCTTGGCAGGACCACAGAATGTATTTCGTCTGAGCACTTTCCATGGAAATAGTAGAAGAGCTGTGAGAGGCTTGCCACATTCCGCCTGTGGAAGAGGGGTTGAAGGATGGAGAATAATTCGTCACCCACAATGGCTCAGAGATGCTTTTGAACTCTATCAAGGATGGAGAGTGAGTTCTTGGCAGATATGACAACAGTACTCCATTTTGGCCTGATCTGGCTCTTGTAAAGGTAGGAGATAGCGGGTGGAGTCAGGTACTTACTGGAGCAGTACAGGGAGCTGACCATTTTAGCAGCATCCTTAGCAACGTATCATATGTACGAATTCCACTTGAGATCACGTGTGAGCTTGAGTCTCAACACTTTTTCAAGGCATGGTGTTTCCCGAGAACTCGTAGTAAATTTAAGTTCAGAAATGAAAGTACATTATTAAAAAAGGATGCATTGGACTAGAAGTGACGATATCATAGTACAGACAAAATTAGTGCATGCTATGGAAGGCTGAAGGATTTAAATTTTTAGCCCTGTAGAAGTATTACATTTGTCAACAAAGGAAAAGAAGAAAGCAAATAAGGTGTAAATTCAAAATTTACAATTTTTTCAGACCAGTTTCTCTGCTAAAGAGAGCTTTCATGCTGTGGGAAATAGACTAAACTTCATAACTTTGACTGTTACATCTGACTGCTACTCAGGCTATCACGTGGGCTCTTACAGACTGATACCTTGTTCTTTTATATATACCCCACTAATAGACGTCATAGTAGATACAAAATGCGTGCAAATATCTAACTGAAAAATTCACGACTCATTTTCGGTTTCAGTGTATCACTTAAAGAGTACAGAATTTTTTAATAACTTAATAAGTATACATGCTTAAAACAGGTTAGTAATTTGACATGTGTTTTAAATGCTGTGTAATTTTTATCTTTCTCCATAAATTATAAATTAATTAAATTTTAAGTTAGTATCTGTAATGAATATGAAATAATAATAACTCCCTTCACCCACTCACTTCAAATTCAGGCGACTGAGGAAGAAGGAAAGAAATTCAGGGACGTATGTGAAATTTTCTTTGGACCAATGAAAACCTTGCCTTCACAAAAACTGATCAGTATGCTGAAAGGAAGGATGCAATAAATTCGCGAGCCTGTGTGAAATTGTTTTTGGACCAATGAAAAACTTGTCTTCACAGAAATTAGCAACTGAACCAAGAAGAAGAAAAAAAAGAAAGTAATGAGCCTATACAAAATTCCTTTTGATATAAAATGAAGAGAAACATTAAATTAATCAGAGAAGAAAGTCTGAAATTATGTGAAAGGTTTCGTTTCTGTTCACTGTGTCCAACATTGAAGTTGTAAAATTACTTGCCAATTACATTGTCAGTCTTTAACCAAGCATGTGGTACTTCAAAGAATTTTCTTTCAACAATCTAAGAAAGCTAAGTATTTCAAACTATCTCTCTTCATCTACTTTTGTATGTATGCAACCATAAATCCCTTTGATGAGCAACAAACTCTCTTACCTTTGTCTTAAACATTTTTGAATATTATTTTGTGTAAGATCAATTAATCTGTTGTATGAACATTTCCTCTTCATGACTATTTGTTAAAACTACAGACTTTAAAAATTTCTGATTTATTTTCCTGAAACGAGCTACTGATACAATTTTGAATGTGAAAATTCGTAAATAAATTCCTTACCTTGTTTTGTTAAAGTTACCCATGTGTTTCCTTGTCATTATCTTTTTTCATTAATGTCCTTGGTGTGGGTTTTAACCCCTATGCCCCCATGCCACTATATGTTCATTCGGTAAGGTTATCTTATTAATAATTTTCTATAAAAAATTTTTATTTTGTCTGAAAATAATTTTAAATTAACAGAATGCGTTCTGTTAAATTTATCCACTATAAATCGAATCAGTTTCATTTGTTTTACAAAATCTTAATTTATACGGATTTTTTAAGTTTTTTTTTTCCAATACAAACACTAACAAGGCATTATTATTCCTGTTCTTTTAACTACTGCCACGGATTGACAGAAAAAATTGTGAAAAAAACAAAAACGAAAAAAAACAAAAAAAAAAATGAAGATGAAAGAAAATGCTAAAAAAATAAATAAATAAAATGATAATTATTCATCAAGGGCAATTTAAATTTTTACTCTGGTTATCACTTTAAACTGGTGATTCTAGTGTGCCATGCGATCATCTTAAGTGTGCCATGAAATATTGTCACAGTATGCACATATATGTGTGTGCATATGTGTTTATAGTAATGGGACAGCATTAGTATTTGAATAAATGAATAAGCATTAAACTTTTATTTCAAATAATTATTTTCACTATTCTTCAATTATGTTATTTTAAATACTTTGTTTTAATATTCATTTTAAAAAATATTTTTATTTTTTTTATTTAACTTTTAAAAATTTTCCTTTATTTGAATAAATGAATATTAATCTTATTTTCATATAATTATATCCAACATTCTTTGTTTAATTCAAAATTTATAGTTTTATTTCATAACATTTAAATATACCCTTTAAAAATTTTGCTAAGTTTGCCATGATGTTTTAATTTGCTCCTCGGTGTGCCAATGCTTAAAAAGGTTGAAAAAAACTGCTATATTTATTAAACAGTATTTACTTATTTTCATCTACAGGCCTAAATGTTCAGATCTTATTAAAGAAAAATTTATGCCCTCTACTGAACTATTTTTTTTTTAATCTTATTATGATATTGAATGTGAGGGTGGTGTAGTGATTTGGCATATAGAATAGAATTGTGAAAGTGAGTTCAAATTATGGCCATAGTTGTTACATTCACTTTTCGTTAATATACTTAGAAAAGGCATAAACCCATTTACACCCCACATGCATAATAAGGCAGATTTGGCTCTTTAGCACTAGCCAGGTTGAATTCATTTTAAAACCTTTCTTTTTTCTTAGTTAGTAAGTGCCTAGCTTGGCCAGTTTTGTGACTCTTAACAAGTCAATCAGTAGAGCCTTGTTTGTACAGAGAGTGTGAGCAAATGAGAGGGAGAGAGTTTTATTATTATTATTATTATTATTACAACTAATGTTATTATTATTATTATACCACTGTTATGAATAATCAAGAGTGATCTCCCCTTGTTTTTTATATCTCCTCTAAACGCGAACCTTGTATTCTCAGTTGAATAAAGCTTTCTTAAAGCCTACACCTGCCTACTTTTGTCATTACAACCACTTCAAGAAGAGGGCGATTTAAGAAATGAACAGTGACAATATTTTGGCAGTATCTCTGTCTTCAAACTGTATACAAGTATAAAAATATTAAAAAATCTGCAAAAAATTATAATCTTTGTACAAACATTGCTTGTTTTGAGAAAATGGCTGTAGTGTTAATTAACGCGTCAAAGAGAATGAAACGTAGCCAGCGTTAATGGCATGCAACTGAAACATGCATAAGTTGATGGTGACCATGCACATCTTGGAATTTTCTGTTAGTTGATTACGTTACTAAGAGGAATTTTATTAATCTAACAACTTAGTCGGGGCCGTAGCCACTGGGGTGAGAGTGCCATGTCTCCCCACAAATTTTTATCAATTGTTGTATTTTTACAGGTTTTTATTTTAACATAATACAATAAACAAAGAAATATAAGATAGGAAAAAAAACTAAAGCAAGGAAGAATATAACTTTCATAAAACCCCGATGAAAGAATTCTTATTTAAAGGTAATGATGGTAATTCCTGTGTGGGTGCGTTTTTATTTTAATTTGGAATTGTGGTGAGTTCAATAAAATAAAATAAAATATAAAAAAATGTATGAACAAATAGAAAAGAATTCAATTAAAACAAAGCATTTACTTTCCTATTGGAATACAGATGATGTTCTTGTAGTTATTTTATGTTTTTCAGACCTAAATAAAAAAAAATAAGTAAAAAAAATGTTTTTCCTTCATTAATGAATCTATATTTTCCCTGTAGACATTCAAAAAAAGAAGAAAAGTTCTTTCATTTGTAATGCAAATGGTTCTCTATTATTTCAAAGATGATTTCTGCCAATCTAGAGGTACTGGGAATTTTAAATGTTCCTGCTGCTAACCATGTTGGCAGCCCTTATAACTTTTAGGCTAAATTCTAAATTGTTTGGCCTCCCTCCCCAACATTTCTCTCTGTTACGGCCCTGATAGCCTGATGGAACTCTCCTTGTATACAATTTTGAAACATAACTTGAAGAAGACAGAAGCTACTCTTGAAATATTGTTGAATATTGTGAAACAATGTGTCTGTGGCGAACTTCACCACATTAATTTAACTTTAGATTAGGAAACAAGGTTCATGCAAAAAAGGATAACCAAAAGACATTGTTACTAACACTTTCGCCCCTCAACCTCCGATGTCTTACTCTCTGGATTGAGGTGTCTACTCAGTCCTAACCGAACTTAAGGGAGTGGCCATAGGTCCCCTGACCATCTGTAGATTATTCGACCAGTCCACTGGTTTAATCCTGCTTTCTGCCCACATTGTGTTTGGTTTGATCCAGAAAGCAGAAGTGATGTTCATCCATTCATGGTTGACTGAAGATGTAGACATGGCTGGAGAGTCTGCGCTAAGAAATTTAGAATGCAGCAAAAAAAAAAATTAATATCTGCAGAAAGCCGGACAAACAACTATTCAATGATTGAATTGCTAATGTCTTTTATATAGCAGAAAAGAATAGTATAGAAAAGAAACAGGTTACAGAAAAGAAAAGTAATTGATGTAGAAATGCATACACTGGATTCTGGGCAGAGAGAAAGAGAGAGAGTGTGTTATGACTAACTTGTTGTTAAATCGTCTCAAAACAATATATGACTTTTGTGATGGGGGAAGAAGATTTCTGTATGCGGTTTATAGTGGCATTCCTCCTTAGCAGTAGTAACAGTAGTAGTAATATTCATGTTAGCAGAAGCAGCAGTACTTATATCAACAGCACATGTTAGTGGATGCTTCGTTCAAATCTCTAACGTCACTTTCTCTCCTTCTTGAGTCTCCAACTCGACTCTCCACTGTCTCTAGCCCAACTCTTGCCCGGGCTAATTCTCTTCTGTCTCTCTCTTCCGTCTGCCTCTTCTTCAGCATAACTATGCGTTTATATAGAAAAATCCAGCTGGTTACAACTGAACCTTGGCTCTACTACTTCACACGTGATTATCATGGGGTTTTGGCTGTTTCATCCAAAATCATGTGAATTCAAAAGCTCCTCTTTGTTTACTCAGCTCTATTCCAAGTTTTAATCAATAAAAATTATTTCGACCATTTCCATGGTCTGCTAATGACCCAGCTCCAATGGGTACAGCTCCTGCCCTAGATCAGGTTTCACCATTAGTAAACAAAAATGCTCTGATCTAATTTTGCTGTGCAAATCCACTCCAATTTCACTAAAAAAAAATATGTGTGTGTGTGTTTCCCAGACTCTCTCTGTCACATACACATAAACATGTATTTAATAAAATGTACAATATCAAACATCGATGTGAAAGAAAGCATGCATTTAAGTAAGAAAAGGTTGAATTAACCAAGAGTTGTCTCTCTTTAACTGTTATTTTAGTGTTCAATGAGAAATAATCATTTGGTTCAAAGTTCACAGGAAGAATGTTCATGAGTCTCTTGTAATGATTGTTCTTGAAAGATATTGTTGTGTAAGAAGAGTTTATGTGAGTGTGTACAAGTTATGTTCAGCATGTCAGTGGTGTGTGTGAGTGAGAAAGTTGGCGTATGGTTTCAACTGTCGTGGATTCATTTGGCAGCTGAATTCTCACTAATTGGGCTAGAAAAAATCTTGGCTTAAATAAGTGACTATAGGCTCCAAATCATTGCATGGGAAAAATTATTCTTCACGTGTAAACGATCTGATTGGTTGGTATCAGCCAATCAGCAAGCAAGCTTTGGGGAGACTTAAGAAAGCTTCTGTGATCCACTTCTCCCAAAAGTGCACAAAATTGACAACTTAAAAATAGAGCGATTACAAAATTGTCACATTACTGCAATTTGTAAATTGCCTGTAGTAATGTAGTGGTGATTTATTAACCAATGAATGCTTGGCATTGTATGTGATATGTATTTTTTTGTATGTATGTATGTTTGTGTGATCAGCACATGTCTTTTCTTTTTCTTTTCTTAAATCGTGCTCTTATCTAAGTGTTGAAATATATTGTAAGAGTTACGTCAATCATTTAGTTATTTTATTTTTATTATTATTACACTCTGGAGTGGAAAGGTATTCCCTTGAGTTGTAAGTAGAGACAACCTTTTGCTGAGTTTGCAATATCATCTAGTTTCTTTTTCAGGGCCAGAGAGAAGACTTTTTTATGATTTGTTGGCATATTTTCAATTTTAGCAAATAAAACTTCATTTTTCATTCTTCTGACTTCTTTGTAGCCATCTTTATTTATTGTTATAAATGATTTGATGGGGATCTGCTTTGACGGCCAGATATTAGAAAGCCCACCTAACATTTATATAGTCACCCAACAAGGGACACTTTGAGGCGGTGTAATGGTTAACAGGCTTGTCTCGCTAAAACAATTACGAGAGAGTAGTGAGTTCGATCCTTACTGGATGCCTCCTAATTTCAGCCTTGTGCCACATCTAAGCTACGCTTGGAAAATCACTATATGGTCACCCAACAATTAAAAGCTAGTCTCTGTCAGGCTATTTAGCTCTTGATACTATTTGCCTTGGGAAATGATCATAAGCATGCGGCACCTCTGGGAAAAGTATCTGAAAACCATTCCATGTCTTTGCCTAAGACTTGGTAGTGAAATTGGGTGGTTGAAACTGTTTGGAAACCATTAATGGTTGTGCTAGCATGAAGTCACAAGTCATCATGACTGAGGGGCTGAGTGTACTTGTTTAACTACTGAAACTGTAACTAAGGTTTGCTCAGCATTGTTGCAGGCGGGCTCTGTAAGCATTGAAGAGATAAAAATACACCTCAGAAGGTGTCTGCAGTAGGAATTAGCTAGGCACCTTAGTAGATGACAAGTCTGATTAGAAATGAGCAACTAGTGTTGTGGATTTGAATCAACCCACTACAAAGAAAAAAGTGAGAAAGGTCTGTAAATGTAAAAATATTTTTATTTTCAAGTTTTTACAACTAAATTTTTTGTAGGATGTATGAGTGTTCTTGTTTGCAGTTGTTTCTTAAGATAAAAAGAAATGTGATCTCTTCACGTGTATGTGTGAGAAAAAAGAGGCAAGGGAGAAAATGAGAAGGAAAGTGTAAGTGTCACGTAGCTTGAAGAAGAAGACAGGTGAATGAGTAAGAGAATTTCTTTTTAAGCTGAGCTGTGTTGTGAACTGTTGCCATGTGTTACCATTCCTGACTGGTTTTGTTCATCTAGATACTTTACTGAAATACTCTTCAAAGGGGGTGAAGAAGAAGAAGAAGAAGAAGGTGGAGGAGGAGGAGGAGAAGGGGAGGAGGGGGAGAAGAAGAAGATCAGAGGAGGAGTAGGAGTAAGCTTAAGATGAGTTTTTAAATCTATAATTCTGAATGACATTTTGGTCAAATTATTATTGTCTCCAACATAGTTGAAGGTATTTTTAAGTGTTGGATAAGAAAGTTTGGATAAGAACCACCTGTTCAGTAAGAAGAGTGTCTGCAAGAGACTGAAATATTCAGCAATTACTAGAAAGAAAAAATTACTAGAGAAAAAATACTACAAAAACATTTACAAAAATGACTAGTAAGAGAATTTTCTAAAAACGGACTTGTCAAGCTGGGAGGTCCAATATTTATTGCTAGTGCTGACTTCTTAATAAAAGTGATATGTGTGTTTAGACAAGGCATCTGGGTCAGTCAAGAGTGGACAGTTAGGCAGTCAGTTGAGACAGCCACGAATAGATACGACATGTGTGTGTCACATTCGCGACTGGCAAGGCAACTGACTCAAGGACATTCTGTCCATACTTCTACGAGACTCTGCTACAGTAGCATAATTTTTTTGACAAGATGATTTTGTACAGAGAGGAATAAAGGAAAGAATGAAAACACTTACTTATTCCATTGTAACTGGGGAGAAAGAAAATATTTCCTTAAAGAAAGGCATAGTTTTCAGTAAGAAAGACTTCTTTGTCTTAAATGAAGAGAAAAAAAAGAATACAAACAGCAAAAAAAACAAGGAAAGTGGCAAATAAAGTAGAAGTGACAAAAAGTTCCTAAAAAAAAAGAAAGAAGGTGTAATTTTTCTGCAGGACAAGTGCAAGCGAAAGAAAAACGAAGAAATCTAAGAAGATGTGAATGAAGGTATAAATTGAAGAAAGAAAGAAAGAAATTTTCCACAGAACAAGTATGATCAAAAGAAAAAAAAACATCCAAGAAGATGAGAAAGAAAGAATACATTAAAGAAAGAAAGAAAGAAAGAAAGAAAGAAAGAAAGAGAGAAAAGAAAGAGAAATTTTCTGCAAGACAAGTGCAAGCAAAAGAAAAACAAAGAGATCCAAGAAGATGTAAAAGACAGAATACATTAAAGAGAGAAGGAAAGAAAGAATACACTAAAGAAAGAAAGAAAGAAAGAAAGAATGAAAGAATGAAAGATAAATAGAAATTAAAGAGTAGTTTAGAGAAAGAAAGAAAGTAATGGAAGGAGTGATAACAGAAAAGAATTAAAGAAAGAACACATTAAAAAAAGAAGGAAAGAAATGAAAGGTACAATGAAAGCAATTAATGAATAAATTCATTAAAAGGTGAAAGAAATAAAAGAAAGCTACAGTGAAAGAGAGAATCTAAGGAAAGAATTCATTAAAAGAAGATTATCTCTCAAATAGAATATCACTTCATATGAAATTGTTATTGTTGGGATGCCATCAACATTGGAAAGCCCGAAGGAAATGAACATAAGTATAGAAAAAACGAAAAAGAAACAGCTCAGCTTAGAAAAGGGAAGAAATGCAGAAGAAAAAAAAATGGGCAACAAAAGAAAATGCTTTATCTTAATTGTGGCACACATCCAAAGATCAGAGATCATTTGACTTCTTTTACCCACAATCCCAATACATGTGACCATATGTGGCCCATCTCAACAGTCCTTGCATAGGAGCCATTAATCACCGACTTACTGTCCCTAAAGTCTTGTAAAAGAACAACCATCGGTTAAACATAGAGTATAATAATAATAATCATTTAAGTTTTGATCAAAGATAAGAATCATCATCATCATCATCATTATCATCATCATCATCAAAAGTCAGAAAAACTAACAAAAGAAAAGTAAACGCCATAAAGTAGCAGTGAAGACTCATAAAGAACCTATCAAGTCTTGTAGTGTACCAGCTCACTTGATGACCGAGTATTATGGAAAATTTCAATTTCATCAGTGCCTTAGTAAGAAAAATAAAATTCAAAAGAAAGAAAATTTCAATAAGACTAACAAAAAATTCATAACGGTTGTATTGTTTATGCTGATGTCCACTCATCAGTTATAAAATGACCCTTACAATAGATTCATTGACTGATTTGTTTTCTACGTCTTATCAACCATTTGCAGGTTATTTAAAGCCAGAAAATATTTTTAGATTGTAAGAATTTGGGGGGCGGGAAATAATAATGATTCAGTGATAAGTGTCTTACTAATTAACCCATAGTTGGGGGAAAACTAGGTGGATTCATAATTTTCCTTAGGGTATTTGTGCATGAGTGAATTTTTGAAGTTGCCTTATCAAACAAATGTTGCCTTATCAAATGACTACAAGTGCATTTCTAAAGAGCCATCTAGACTAAGACCTTTTTACACATCATCTACATAAATGAGCAAACGTGAGAGAGCTGTGTCGCAATGCATCATGCTTACAACTACGTCCGTGGTGTGAAAGATGTGGATCAAAAGAAGGGGGAAAAGGAAAAACAGTGATTCATTTCCTGCCTTTCAAGATGTTCACTACTGTGCATCCATACAAATCAACTCATTGGATTTTATTTCCTTTTCAGTCACGTTTTAATCTTTTCTCTTCGCAAAAAATAATTACTTTTCAATTACATGCACACACAGATATATATATATATTCAAATACACAAAAACGTTATCAAGAATGTAATTTAAAAATTTGTTTTATAACTTCTGCATAAAAATCATCATATTTTTAAAAACTTTGATGTTCATTCCTCACTTTTTACTTTGCAATAAATCTGTGGAATTTCTAAAGAATTTGTAGAGATAACAACAAATAAATGCCTAAATAATCCCCAACCTTTATGTAGTAGTCTACAACCAAAATCATTGATAATAAAAGAAAAATTAAAAGTTAAGCAATAAAAATACTTCAAAAATACAGATAAGAATGGTAATTAACAAGAAAGAAAGAAAAAATAGAATATAAAAAATAGTTAAATAAATATAGAATACTCCCATGATGCATAAGAACAAGTGTTTTACTGTCAATTGAAACAAAAATCAAAATTTTCTCTCTCCTTGTTTTCGATGACCAAAGGAAGCAGATGTCCAGGACTGTTCCCTGATAGGGCATGTTGCTACCAACAGATTAACACCGTCTTTTTATCTCTTTATATGTATATGATCTTTAAAATATACAATCATTTCTCTGAAATGTATACTAAAACATTTTATCTGTTTTTGCCTATGCTTATTGTGTTGTATCTTGTAAATGATTTGTTTGTAATCTTTATTGTTCTATTGTGGGCTGATAATGTCTTTTTAACCCCAAACAAAATTACATTCGGACAAGGCCCAATGGATCACTAGAACAACATACAGCTAAATAACAGATTTTTTTATTTATTAATCCTGACAGATTTTATCTCTTTAAATGTTATTTTTAGCAGATACCCTTATTTGAGTAGACACTTCACTTATTTATTAAACAATATATTTAATTGTCTATTATTTTTGAGATAAGGTATTGTAACTATTTACATTGTTTCGACTGTTATTCTTATCTTTACTGCCATATATCTCAGTTTCAGTTAATTCCCTTTAGTAACTCAATTCTTATATATTCCAGTGTATATCACTTGAAGAAGGCCAGAAATGTTGTGAATATGACAATAAAGATGAGGATAACAATCCAAACAATGTAAGTAGTCTAAATAGTATATTTATTTATTTTGCTCTACCAGCCTGAATATTCAAGAAATCTTATTTAAGAAAAAGATCCTGCTGGAGGGTGCATTTTTTTTTTCTTGACCAGCCAAGTGTGGTGTATACTTATTCAGAAAGAGGAAGGAAGATTAACCAAATAAAGTGAATGTTGCTACAAATGGTGGACTCCAATGTGATTTGAACATGCAGCTACAAGAAAACGCGTACTGTAACAGTTTGTTTGGGAACTGAGTAATTTACCTGTAATTTACCTGAACTAATGCATTATTAGCAACAGTTCTTCTCTAACATTCAAGGTATACACTTTAAGAAAAAACATTTTTAGATAAATAGGAAAATTTCTGGGCTTTTTGTTTCGTATTTTTTTTTGCTTTGTTATCCATTATCAAGTTTTCTTGTTTATTTTTTTTTTAAACTAGTCGAGTCTAATTTCAATTATAAAGAGTGGTGTAAACTAATTTTTATTGGTACGGCTTTTAATCTTTTTTTTTTTCTAATTCTCCAATGAAGACTTTATCAGTTAATCACTAAAACCTTCATTTGCAGTATACTGCTGAAAACCATTCCTCTTATAGGAATGGTTCTAACGCATTTTACTAGATTTTCTCCCGTTCTGCAAATAGATTTTCTCCCGTTCTGCAAATTGGTTAAACTAGTAAGACTTTCTTTTTATTTCTATATATTGTTCATTATTTGTTTGACTCTTAAACTTCTGCAGGTGCTAAAAACTTTCTCTCTGTCATGTTGTCTTTTGAGCTGAGTGCTTCTTTCTTTCTCTTGGGTGGGTGTGTCTGCAATTAAGCACTTTGCTTTCTTAATTTTTTTTTTTTTTTAATCAATTTGCCCCAAGAAAGATGATAAAAGCCACTAAGATGCAAGAGGTTGTGCCAATAGTGAAAGAAAAAAGTGGGGGGGGGGAATAAAAGAACAAATTTCAAGACAGAAGTTGGCAATTAATGTTGCATTTAAATTAGATTGTAAGTGACTGGGAAGTAAGAAATTGGAAGAGAGTTCCACAAGCGAGAAGTGCGAGAAAAGAAATGATTAAAATAGAATTTATGGTTACATTGTGCAATTTCAACATCAAAATGATAAGACCTAGTTAAATAAGTGTTAAATAATAGTTTAGCAGACTATTATTTTTTGGAGGAAGTGTATCTCTGCTCCAACTTCTTGAGGTTGACCTTTGAGGTCAGATACAAGACATAATAAAGAAGTCAATTTCAATTGGCTGAGCTAGCGTGGGAATGATAGAAAGAGAAAGTTTGTTCAGGAATTAAGTCTTAACCTTCAAGCATTGTAGACATGTTCTCTTTTATGTCTGAAACGGCTCCTCAGTGGGTATAAAACAAACCCACTGGATAGTTAGTACATGTTGACATTAATAAAATAGTTAAGTTAAAATTGTCTGTGTTGGAGTCTTTTTATTGCTGAACCAAAATGATTGGCAATCACTGGCCAAGAGATAAAGCTGAGTTGAGAATATCCACTGTTGTCAATATGCAACATTTTATCGAATTGGTGCCGCTGACATCCCAGCCTGAAGGGGCGATACAACACAAGAAGGAGAGCTCATTAGAACAACTGCCATACTGAAAAGACAGAGGGAAGCTACATCATATTGTGGCCATACACTACCATTCCAACAGATTCACTAAACAAGCAATCGACCCCATGTTGCATTTCAATGTTTTTTTTAAAGATGGCTTGTCGGTATAGGTTGAAGCTGCCAATGTTGATGAAGTAAGGGAAAGATTTACTTGGACACACTGAGGATAACAATAGCCTGTGTTTGCAAATAGAATTCACTTTTATTTTTCCAATAGCAGTTCCAGTGGGGTGGCAGTGTATATAACACTGGATCAACATGGCAACTAACGGACACTATGTATCAACCTGATGACACTTTCTGTACAGATGAACAACACATCCTTCTTCTTATAAGTTATATATCTGTGGTCATACATCCTAAACAATGGAATGTCTGATCTTTGTACCATCTGCATACATATAGATTAGAATCAACAACCATATTATTTGTCCAACTTTGCTTAAGTAGTTAACCTAATGACAATAGTGTCATTTATCCAATTTTACCTCACTTGCATAGGTGACCTCATTACTTCAGACAATAAGTCTCATCCCAACCAGCTGCACAGTGTTACAATAGCGATGGGAAATTGACTAAATTCGAGATGCCAGATTAGGACAGATAATATTACAGACTCTTCTTTGGATTTTGATAAGAATCTTGAGATACATAACTGGAGCACCAGACAAGATATGGCACCAATATTCAATGAACTGGACAGATGTATAAGAGTAGATGTATAAATATGCAAGATGATTTCTGATGAGTTAGATAGGAGTTAGAGATTTCTGTCTGTTGATACTGACTTCCTCTTATGCTGACATCAATATCTCGTTTTTTTTTATTTTGGGTTACAATACAATACGTCTGGCATTTATATTTATTTTTTATTTATTTTCTTGTATTCTAAAACTACATCGAGATTTTCTTAAAAGGGTATTCAAATATGATTAAGACATATTACTTATATTTTTATTTATAAAGATCTAAAATACTATATTTATTTTATTTACTAATAAACTATATATGGTATTGTAAAATTAAAATATCGTTCTTTTAGTAGTTTCCATTTTACTGTTTTTATTTGTTTCTTTTAAATGCCAAGAATATTTGGATAGGGATGTTTGGTGTGATACTTAATATTATTGAAGGAAGTTAGATGTTGCCTCCATCTTAATTTAAATTCATTCTTAGTACATCCTATATAGAATTTCTCAACATTAGGTTTCTCAATAGGTGAGATAGTGCATTGGTAAACTAAGGATTCTGTATGACATTTATTATTCAAAGGACAACTTTCAGGAAACATATTTAAAAAAAAGTAATTATAATATATATATATATATATATATATATATATATGAAAAAGTATTTATAGATATACTCTATCTGAAATTTTCACACACACACACACATATATATAGGATTAATTTCTGTTATATTCAGTGTCATCCACACATTGATTCTATAGTTTCATAGATTAACTTTTTCATAATTGCTCAGGCCACTCTTCAGGAGGTTTCAGCAATTACTTTTTCTCTTTTATTTTTCTTTATACTAAGTTTGATGATGTAATCAATTTATGCACTAGTTAGTATACTCTTATTATTGATGTTAGGCTATTTTTTCTCTTTGTGTGTGTGTATGTGTGCAGGTGTGTGTGTGAGTGTGCATGTTTTTATAATGCCATTAAGGATCCTGTTCAAAATGTTATTTATAGAAAACTACTTTTGTATGTTGAGGCATATTTATGCATGATAGATCAACTGGTACTGACATACGCTTCTAGTACATTTTTACATTAATACCTTTTTCAGTGTCAATGGTAATAATAATAATAATAATACCCGGTTACGGTTACGGAGATAGGACCTGTTACAATTCTATGGGACTACACAATACACACTGACAGAACAATCAAAGCCAACCACCCAGATATTGTTATTAAAGACCACAAACAAAAATGGTGCCTCTTTATTGATATGGCAGTCCCTGCTGACTGCAATGTATCTTTGAAGATATTCAAAAAGCTGTCAAAATACAAGGACCTTGAAATAGAAATCTCGAAAATGTAGCATATGGGAACATCAACAATCCCTGTTGTAGTTGAAGTCCTAGGACTGGTTGGAAAAGATTGCAGTAGACTAATTGAAGGGATTCCTGGAAGTCCATGCCTCAAAGAGATACAAAAAATTGTTCTGACAAGTACAGTCCACATTTTACGAAGGGCTTTATCTGTGTAATATTTTTTTTTTTTTTTGTCAGTGGAAAGTGTCATGATGCCATTTCTAACCTTAGGTCCCTGGGTGGGACCCGGAAAGAAATGTGTAAACGCCAGAAATCAAAGAAAATAAAAATAATAATAATAATAATAATACACACAGACAATACACATAGACAGAACAATCAAAGCTAATTGCCCTGACATTGTGATTAGAGACCCGCAAAGACAAAATGCGTGACCTTATTGACATGGCAGTCCCTGCAGATTGCAATGTATCTTTGAAGATCTTCAAAAACTATCAAAATGCAAGAACCTTGAAATTGAAACCTCAAAAATGTGGCACATGAGGACATTAATAATTCCAGTTGTAGTTGGAGCTCTCAGATTGATTGGAAATATTCCAATAGACTCATTGAAGGAATCCCTGGTAGCCCATGCCTTAAAGAAATACAAAACATTTGTACCAATAAGTACAGCCCACACCTTATGAAGGGCTTTATCTATGTAAAATATGTATGATTTTTTTTTTCAAAACTGCTCAGTGGAAAAGACCATGATGCCATTTCTGACCTTAGATCTCTGGTTGGGACCTAGAAAGAAATGAATATACACCAGAAACTAAAGGAAATAAAATATTTGCCAGATGTGATCAAAATATCCAAATCAGTATCTTGTGGGATTTCAACATTGAAAGAGGTCATGTCTACCAAACCAAACATCACTGACATTGACAAAGAAACAAGAAAATACCTCCTTGTAGACATGACTGTTTCTTGTGATCATAATATCAAGATCAAAAAAATTAAGCTCAAGAAATACACCAACCTTTGGATTGAAGTTACCAGAATGTGGGAGGCTCAGAACTATATTGTGAGGAGTTAGAGTCTATAGCACCGAACTTAAAGTGCTACAGTGAAATAAAACCTATTATCCCATCACCTGAGAAGTCTACAAATATTCTGCAAAACATTCTGAGAATATATGACTTCATGGAGAATCCTATAATACAAGATTTCTGGTTAAGGACAAAAAACCATAAGAGAGAAGTAAATAGTATTATAATAATTGTAGTGTATTATGAAACTGGTTACATCTAATAACTATCTACTACATCATATATATTGCTAGTTTAGAGAATTTCCTTTTCAAAAGAGTCTTTTTCTATTGTGGTCTATACTTACCTGTCACATGATGGAGAAGTATTAAAAATATTAAGCCCAAGCCAGTAGCTCTGCTTCAGGAGGGGGCTGGATTTTATGCTCAGCACCTGAGGTGTCCCCAAAAGGGCGCTTGGGCAATTTTTCTACAGTATTGCTGTTAAACCCACTTTAAAACTCAACCTTGGGTCACATTCGGTAGCAACCTGGGCATGCTGAAAAATACCTCTTTCTATTGTACTTTTAACCAGGCAAAAATATATTTACCATATTTAAGGATGCAAAAGACATTTCGAAATATAAATCCTACCATTATTTCAAATAAAAATGCATTGGGATAATGAAAAATGTCTTCCAAAAGCTAAGCAAAGTATTAAAAAAGAGAAAAATTTCATTAGAAACAAAGAAAAGAATACTTAACTTTTATCTATTATTTGTCCTCCTATATGACAGTGAATTTTGGACCATCTCTGTGCATATGAAGAAGAAACTTGAGTTAATAAAAATATGGTTCTACAGAAAGATGCTGAGAATACCATGGACTTAACATGAGCAATGACAAAGCTTGAGAAACTAAAAGGACACTTATAGCTAACATCAGAAAGAGATAATTGAAATTTCTAGAGCACATAATGAGGAAAGAAGGCTTGGAAACTTTGGCACTTATAGGACATATTAAAGACAAGACACATAGAGGAAAGCAGCAAATAACTGACCCATGGAAACTGTTTGAATGGTCACCAGAACAGGGATTAGGAGATATAGCAAAAAAAAAAAAAAAAGAAACAAAATTTACAAAGAGCTACAAAAAAGAGGAAATTGGGAAGACCCATGATCAATGACTTTCTGAATGGATACAGCACATTGAATAAAAAGAAGAAAATGTGGTTGGACTAGGTAGAAATTACCTTCTGAGATAAAATTATGGCCTAAACTACTGAGCATTATAGATAAACAGAATACCTCAGTTTCACATATAAGATGCAAGACAATATAATAAGCCATTTTTCAGAAAATAAAATCTTTTATGCCATCAAATATAGTCATTTTTAATCTTTAATGTATTTTTGTTTTATTGATATGATATATTTATATGTATTTATGAAGTTTTTGTTTTATCGATATGATGTATATTTATATATAATATATATATTTTAACATATTTTATATAATGTATTTTTTTGCTAAAATCTCTGATTAGCACATTTTTTTAGTTGGTTTTCATTGCAATTCTCTTTATTAAAAAATCTTCCAAAAATAATATATACTTTTCTGAAACTTTATTTAAGGAATATTAGCTGATTTAAAGTATAATTAATCTGATTTCAAACAACTATTATTTACTTTAAGTTTAAAATGTCGCAGAAATGCATTTTTTAACTTGACAGTTTGCTGTGTTTTTAACCCAACAGTAGTTGTGTTGATGGGTTTGACAGCATAATGACAGATCTAATGTTGTTCTATGGAGACTTTATCTGTAAAATATAATTGAAGAAAATGCTGTGTATGGCTTTTTTTGTTTAATTTTTAAGTACTCAGTAATCTTAAAAATTTAGGAAAATATTCTTTGTAATCTAATGTTTTATTGAATTTTAGAAATTTTGGCTTCAAATTTACTATGATCATTACTCTTATTTTCTGATAATGTTGTGTATTATCACCTGTACATACAAAAATTGGCACATTTATGCACATACAAAAGAAATTCAAAATTCTTTTAAAAAATATTGGTGTTTGTTGATATAGTTTTCACTTAATAATAATAATATCATCTAAAAGGCTGAAATTAATACAGAATTTTAAAGATTTAAAACTTAATTAATTTTTTTAATTAAATTTAAAAAAATGTAAACAATTTGTGTAAAAATTCATTATTCATTGAAAATTTGTTTTAAGATAATAGTGTCCTTAATATAACTTATTTATAAAAGCAATTAAAAAAAAAAAATTTCTAATTAAATAATTATCATAGTTTTATTAAAATTCTCCATGGACTTCTGCTTTTAACTAATATAATTATGAAAAGGTTGAAATTTTAATTTCTCAAAATTTCATAAAATTAAGTAAGTGGGGGTAACATGTAAAAAAAAAATTCTTACCAAGATTTTCTATAAAATCTTTCACAAATAATTCCATTCATTCGTGAATAAGTCCTGAAAATTTAATTAAAATTCAACAATTATTTGATTTTTGCAGTAATTTCCAAAGCAATGTATTTTTACCATAAAAAAGACACTAAATTTCCTAATACTAATTTTTAGCCCACATGTTGATGTAACAAAAACAAGATTTTTAACCAAATTGTCAAATGCATTAGAAGAAAGGCTTAAAAAATTTAATAAAATGATCAAAAAATACTTTGGTCTTTCCTCTTAATAATAACTTTGATGATAAGACGTTGTTTTTATCAAGTTTGGGGCCTTTTTCATCATGTTATGTTCTTTTTTTAGAAGATTTTTAGAGGTACCTATATTTATACAGTTTTTGCTTTATCAATATAGATTTCAATATGGATTATATTTGTATGTATACTTGACTTTATCTGGCACAGGAGAGCATGTTACCCAATGAGGATTGAGCACTCTGCACTATCTGCAAATCTAGCTCACCAACCATCAGTTTATGCAATGATCTCCATATATATATATATATATATATATATATATATATATATATATATATATATATATATATGTGTGTGTGTGTGTGTGTGTGTGTGCATGCGTGCGTGTGTGAACATGTTCATGTAATTGTCTGCATATATGTTTTTATATGTGTGTGCATGAAAGCATGTGCTATAATGTAATAATAATTATTTATTATGAAAGTGTTGTCACTGGTATGCCACTATGGCTGATGGAAAAGACTGCAGACAGGTCAAGGATTCTTTCCAGTTTATTCCTCTTATTTTCATAGTAAGAAAACTCAGTAATTACTGTATTTATCAGGTCTTGGATTATCTCCCTTTGAGAGACATATTTCTGATAACTAATAATTAATCAAATATTATTTGAAAAATGAAGACTTAATTAAATTTGAAGTTGCTTTATTCTCCCAAATAGAGCTGGCTAATGTTACTGTCCTAACAACAATTTTGCTACAATGTGTGTGTGTGCGTGTGTGTTACAGTAAGAAGCATACAGAAATCATTTTATTATAAAATGTTATTTATAATTACATATATATGTCTGTGTGTATCTGTGTGTAAATGCCACTCCAAAATTCATAATTATTTGTATTAAATGCATTAGAAATGACTATTTCTTTTGACTACAGTAATGGAATAACAAGATACTGCGAGTCTTTTCTCTGACATAAACTAGCTGCTAATTCAACAATAGTGTTCTGCTAAGAAATAAGAGTTTCAGCCTGTCATATGTGCTTAAATTACCCATCTTAACAGGTCTTCTATAAATATGGTTTCACAGTCAAGCTTCATCTTACTAATGGCATCTTTAGAGGCACCAAACTCATACAAATCTTCAGACAATGAAAAGAAAGAATAAAACTGTTTCAAAATTTGTTTTGAATTTGGCTGAGGTTTACAATAATGCATAAAGTGTGTGTCACACCAGTTAATATTGAGAACAATTTCACACCAGATTATCAAGAAAGCCAGGAACAGCATTGATCTGAGATGATCTCAGCTGAGAGTAGAGACGTGCGATTCACACCTTGTCTATTGTGACACTAATAATGAAGACTTGTGATCTTGGCTGTGCTGGATATATGTGTGCATGAAAAAAACAAAACAAAAAAGAGTGAACAGAAGAATGTATAAACTGCTGCTTGAGAGAAGACAGGATAGTTTCTCACACATCACAGACAGAAAGTAAGGTCCATGTATCTGTCCGGGGATGACAGAGCCACTTCACATGTAGATGCTGGCTGAGAGTAACTCATGAAGTAAAGGAGATAATAAAACATAATGTGCAATATGAAAGGTTCAATTTTGTTCATTATCATCCCAAGCGTAAGCACCCATTGAGGGTCATATTCACTAAAAATGGCTTGCAAGAACAGTTTCCTACATTTTGTTCAATGACAGGTACTTATTTTTTACAAATTTGAATGTTATTAGTACTGTTGTCTTTCAGGAATGTTTCTGTTAAGTTTTTCACTTCTAGTAAAAATGCAACAGTTTTTAAGGTTTACTTTATGTTATATTGTTTAGTAGAATTACTGTTATAATATTTTAGAATGCTATGATAATAATTGCTTGAATAGTGTTAAATTTCATTCTACTACAAAGTTATATGAACCATACCAAACTAAAAGAACTGTGAAGAAATAAAAGTGCTCTAAGAAAACAATGAGATTGATAATGATGATAATTTTTCTCACCAAAATTTTTGAAAAGCTTTGAACAATGAATAAAGAGGAAGACTTTCACTTCTACTTTCACTTTCATTTTCACTTATGCAGTATTTTCAGTGAAATAGAAATTCCTTTTGATGACAAATAATAATAATAATAAGAAGAAGAATAATGAAAAAGTTTTCTCATCTAGTATCAGTTTTACGCAGTCACTTGAATATGATGTAAATATAATTTTTACTCTGTCACAAATCAGTAGCAGAGATGTAGAATATACAAAATATAACAACTTTGCTTAGCTTTCATCGACTATGAAAAGACATGAAAAGACTTGGTGAAACATGTGTAGCAGAAAAACACAATCTACACATAGTTAGAGATAATGAATTAAAACCAAATTTACACAATTATTAGAAGACATATATCTCTAACTTCATACCAATTTTTGTCTAGCTAAATCACACACACACCACACTCTACTCAAAACAAATTTTAAAACAAACAAAAATATATCAGAATGCTGGCTATTATTGATGTGACTCTCACTTGCCACAACTACATCCATGTATCTCCCTTATATAGGCTATAAGTGAAGCTGGACAAGTGAGAGCCAAGAACAGACTTCACAAACACACACTAACCGTAGAGGCTACCTGAGAGCATGGCTGACTGCCAGTCAACAATTAGGCTGTGAAAACGACCTCCTGTGAACATAGAAAGAGAACAGACTCCACTATTAACACAACAAGCTGAAACCAATAGCCAACAAGCAGTCAGCTGGATTAAGCATATTCCTTTTTCATGCATTCATTTCACACCTTATACATTGAGCATTTGAACGCTACACTAAACAACTTACGAGAGACATTTTCATCACGTGCATCAGTCTTTTATTCACTATGTGAAGAAGGCATTACAAAGATTAATAAAATAAAGATTGAAAAAGGAGAAAAGTTAGGAAATATGATTTCACTTATTTGCAGCATACACTGAAAGTATCTTTCAGAAAACGAACAGGGAAGAAACGAGAGTTAATAGAAACATCAAATATTAAAGATTTATGATTTACTAACAAAATTTTTACTAATATCTGAATCATTAATTACCCTAAATAGGTAAAATCTTAAAGTAGCTTTTAAAAGGAACAGAAATAAAACAAAATTCAATTGTTACTGAAAAAGTTCATGAAAATAGAAGATGAAGAACTGGAAGATTTCCTGGAATTCATTGTGTGTGCTTGTGTGTTTGTGAGTGTGTGTGTGTACACATGCACCTGTGTTTGTGTATGTGTGTGTGTGTGTGTGTACAGGTACCTGTGTGTTTGTGAGTATATGTGTGTGTATGTGCACATGTGCCTGTGTGTTTGTGGGTTTGTGTGTGTGTGTGTGCGTGCACATGTACCTGTGTGTTTGTGTGTGTGTGTGTGAAAGCACATGCACCTGTGTATTTGTGAGTGTGAATGTGTATTTCTGTGTATGTGCATGTGCCTCTGTCTGTGCCTCTGTGTGTGTGTGTGTGTGTGTGTGCGCCTCTGTCTGTGCTTCTTTGTGTGTGTGTATATGCATGTGCCTCTGTCTGTGCCTCTCTGTGTGTGTGTGTGTGTGTGTGTGTGTGTGCCTCTGTCTGTGCTTCTTTGTGTGTGTGTGTGTGTGTGTGTGTGATCATAGCTACCTGACCAAAGAAGCAGGTTGCACTTAATCAATTTGTAGTCTGTCCTGTAATGTTCTGCTTAAAAACAGCACTGAATGTGACTCTGCATTTCCCTAATGCCATGCACGGATATTGATTTTATTGCAGCAGGTTACATGTTTCTTGTCTGTTGGGGAACTCTTCAAAGATATGCAGCAATTTGTTTTTTTTTTTCTTTTTTTTCTTTTTTTTTCTTTTTTTTCCAAAACTGATGGAATTAAAGGAGAAGGGTGTTACTTTGATTTTGGTTTCTACAAATCAAATAATAAATGTAAATAATTACAAGAAGTTGAATAATAGATATAATTACTCCAGGTACACTAACAAATCTAATTAGTACAGGTAGACTAAAAAAATGTAATTAGTACAAGTTGATTAATATAAGTAATCACTATGTAATTAGTACAGGTCAAATAATAAATAAATAATAAATATAATCACTACAAATGGAATAACGAAAGTAATTATTACATTTTGACCAATATAATGAAAAGGCACAATATTTTCACATTGACTAATTCAATGGCTTTTAACTTAGGCCTTTTTATATTTTAGTATCTCTTGGTTACAAAGTCTTTGAGGATGTTTAGTATGGTTAAATATAAAGAGAAGAGTATTAATTGTTTTATTATATCTGAAAGTATTTTAAGAAATCTTTGAAATTATTAAATTTTTAGATATTGAATAGTCTGACTACTTTAATTCAGCATCCTTGTGACTAGGCCACTGCCAGATCATAGATTATGCCAGATGAGAGAAATCACCCCTTAAAAAAAAAAAACTCTATGTAAACATAGTCTTGCCAGCTCATTCCACATATATATTATTGTTATCACAGGTAGAACAAAGCTCAAAACAGCAAATGAAATCATTGTTAATGCTTTCAAACAACATTTCTATTGTTTCATACAATACAAAGACTAAAAGAAAAAGCCTAAAACCAAAAAATAATATACTTATTATCCTGAATGGGTAACTACACAGATACATTTAAGAAAAGAGATGGAAAACCCTGATTTTAAACATCCACTGCATTGCAGTCATATTCAACGAAACACAAAATGGGTACAGAAATAAATTCAGACAGAAGACCTGGAGGGGAGCCTCGAAGGCAGTTAGTTGGCTATCAACGCTGACAACTTTCTGAAACTCCTGCAGCCGAGCTGGCCCCAAATGTAATGCCTTGTATTCATTTGAATCTTGTCTGTATGACTGAGAGGAGGGCCACATAATCCGGGCAACACTTGACCATCATATATCATTGCCCAGTAGAGTTTACTCCTGTTTCACTAACAAAATACCATGCTAGGCATGATGATAAACTAAATCCGCGTCCTGGGTAAGACGATGAACTACATCCAACAGAAAGGCCTCTGATCAGGAGGTTTTGAGAAGCGTGGAACCACCTCTTAATTGCTGGTGTTCCCAGGTCCACCCTGACCTGGGGTGGTAGCACCTGATAGGGTCCCAGCTATGGGCAAATAGTTAACCCCGAAACTGAGGTAAAAAGCATTATGAAAGTGTAAAAATAGGGTTTAATATCAGAAATACTTTGTAAAAAAAATTATTACCAGAAATAAATTTATCAAGGAAAAAAAAAAAAAACTATTATCAGCAATATATTTTTGAAAAGAAAATATTACCAGCAATACATTTTTTAAAATAATATTACTAGCTATACATTTTTGAGGAAAAAAATATTATCAGAAATAGGTTTTTGACAAAACAAAATATTACGAGGAAAAAAGTTGTTGGCATTAAATGACCCATTGAGGTTGACGTGCCGTAAAACAAAACAAACCAAACCAAACTAACAGAATAGTAGATTCTCCATAAATCTATTTAAATGAAAACTGTACAGCTAATCCTCTTTGGTACCAACCATTAAAGATAATATTCTTATTTGCCAAGCACGGGTTTCAGAGAATCAGACTTAAAGATACAATGGAAATAAATCGAGTAAGTCCACATTGGAGCCTTGAAGGTGGTTGCCTGTCAATATTGACAACTTTCTGGCAACTCCTGCAGCCAGACCATACCCAAATGTAATACCCGGTATCCCTTTGGATCATGTTGGTAGAGAGTAGACTGAACAGCACACAAAAAAACGTAATTTACATCACCCAGGTTTGCATTCTGGAGAGGACACTCCAGTCTCACCACCAAAGGGCTGAACTTTAAATAAACAGGGGACTAACTTTATCTCATGAGATAAATGGATGACTACTATATAAGAAATGAGCAAGACTGTATCACCAAAACAGCTTTGTAGCTGCTCAATGAACCAATGGTGGCTGATTAAAAATAGTAACAGATCTTGAGGTTTGCCAAACCATGGAATACCAGATGAAAGATGTCAGACTCTAATATAAAACAAGTAGTATAACCATTGATTTTGCTAATAAGGCTTTGCAAAATAATTTTTAGAGGGAGTTCTTTTTTTCTGAAAAGATTTTATGGATATCATATATTTTAAAATAACTGAAATCCAAAAGAATATTATGTTTTATAATTTCATACTTAATTATATTTACTAATTAAACCTTGTCAAAATAAAGAATTTTATAATATTTAAAATTCCATTGAGCTGGAAGTGAGGAATATTTTGCCTGCTTAGAAATTTTGAAATACAAACTAAACACTTTATTATACACATATATATTTAATTGCTCAATCATCCACAGTAAATTTACATCCAGTTTCTTACAATCTTCAGGAACAAATAAAAAAATGTAATCTTTGTATTGAATCAAATGAATATTTACATTAATCTGCTTCATTTAATCTGTCCTATATAAAATCAAGCTAATTGATTTTTTGTCAGTTACCAAATAAAAAGATTATGAAATTAATAAAACACATTGTCTCTTTTGGAAAGAGATTCTCAGCATTCTCAACACAGCTTAATTTTCTGAATATGTCCTATCACTAAAATTCAAGATGACACAAGAGATTAGACACTGATTTCAGGCATGAGAAGACTGTCAAAATTAACCTTTGTAAGGCACCAAATGTTTGCCAAATGGATTTTGGATATCTTAGGTTATATATTCAATAAACTGAAAGTAGATCAAGATATATTTATTGCTTTAAAGTTAAAATTTTTCTATTGTTTCATTATTCTAATTTAATTATTTTTCTTATATTACATTAGGTCCAGATTTAAATATGATCTTGAAGACAATTTCTAGACAACATTTATAAAAGCTAAGATGAGCTCCATTCTTTAGTTCTACTAGTTTAGACCTTCACAGTTAGTACATTCTATATTACTTCTACATAACTGATTCACCCACATTTTTCCTATGTTTCACACAGCTTTTTACCAAAAAGTTCATTTTTTAGGACAAACTCCTACTTGTGTGCTTCCCTGAACACTTCAATTTTAACCTCTTCAAGTCAATGGCCTGTTATTATCTATCTTTCTTATCCCTATAATTTTCATTTCCTAGTGCCCATAATGAGGAAAGAGAGCTTGGAAAATTTGATACTCACAGGACAGATAGCAGGCAAAAGGAACAGAGGAAAACAATGCATTGCATACCTAGTGAGCTTGAGTAAATGGATGGTGTCGCAAGATTTATGAGTGGTAACAAAAAGACAACATTTATTAAAACTTATGAAAGAGAGGAAATTGTGGAGAGCCATTATTGTTAACATCCTGAATGGACATGGCACACAGATTAAGAATATTATGTTTGTGATAACAATTTTTCTTCTCATTGAGATTAATATATCAATTTTGTTTGTATTTATTCAGAAGTGAAGAAATATAGTTGCATAAATAATAACAGGCCATTACATAGAAATGGGCAACTATATTGCCAGAAGAGGCCACTACATAGAAATGGGTGACTATATTGCCAGAAGAGGCCACTACATAGAAATGGGTGACTATATTGCCAGAAGAGGCCACTACATAGAAATGGGTGACTATATTGCCAGAAGAGGCCACTACATAGAAATGGGTGACTATATGACCAGAAGAGGCCACTACATAGAAATGGGTGACTATATTGCCAGAAGAGGCCACTACATAGAAATGGGTGACTATATGACCAGAAGAGGCCACTACATAGAAATGAGTGACTATATGACCAGAAGAGGCCACTACATAGAAATGAGTGACTATATGACCAGAAGAGGCCACTAAGTAGAAATGACTGACTATATCGCCAGAAGTTTTATATATATATATATATATATATATATATATATATATATATATATATATAAAATAAATCTTAAAAGAGCCAGAACAACCTAACTAGGTTTCACCTAAACAGATCTTCAGGATAAGATGACTAAAGAGGAAATGACATGAAACAGTATTTATTGATAAAACCACTAAAAACGAATTAATATAAAACTTCTGTCACATAGTTTTATGCTAATCAGTTTTTAGTGGTTTTATCAATGAATACTGTTTCATGTCATTTCCTCTTTAGCCAGTTTACCCTGAAGATCTGTTTAGGTGAAACCTAGTTCCTGGCTCTTTAGGATTTATTTCATTGATATATATATATATATATATATATATATATATATATATAAAATTGGATCAGTCAGTCAGCCAATCAATCAATCAATCAATCAATCAATATATATATATATATATATATATATATATATATATATTGATTGATTGATTGACTGACTGACTGACTCATCCAATCTTTTTGAGCCGCACACTCTTAATGACATGATTAACAGAAAAGAGCAATTTAGTTATATTTTATGTTTTGACAAATACTTTTTATTTTTCAACAAAAGTTCTTTCCACTGGCCTACAAAACTGCAGAAATCTCTTCCCCTGAACAACAATGAGAAGCAGAATATTGCATGTGAATGGTAATCCTCATGGTAAAAATATCAAAAGGAAAGGAAATGTTCAAATTAACATCAGTGTGAAATGACTATAAGCAGACTTAGTTGAAATTAGAACTTAGAAAAGCTTGGAGAATTTATCACTCACTGGAGCAAGTAGGCAAGAAGAAACAGATGGAAATAGTGAGTAACTTATCTGAAGAGTTTGAGTAAATGGATGTCAGGTACTTGGAAGGATAGTAAAGGGAGAAACATTGCTTATAAACTTGGACCATCGTGCCTGCAAAAAAACAGAATATCAAAAAGATCTTCTTTCTCCATTGACACAGCTGTTATTTTAACTACCGTCACTCCTCGCTAATGTTTATTGTTTTAAAAAGTGATGATTAAAATTTTAATAAAATCAGAACATATGAAAGTGATTTTATACATTCTTTTAGTTCTTAAAGTTTCCAACTAAAATATTAAACACTATTTATTTTAGATTGTTTATTTACAAGAATAATTTTATAGCTTATAATTCAATTCAATACCAATTTACAATATTCTAAAACCTAATACAATTAAAATTAATACAATCTTTATCATTTACCAATTTATAAAGAAATAAATATGAACACAATTTTTTAATCAGAAATATATAAGCATTTATTAAATTATTAAAATATGTGAACCAACTATAAGTAAAAACTTATTATTTTCCATTTTATAAGTTCAAATCATTTTGTAATTAGCCAATGCTTTGCCAACTATTGCAATATTTAATAATAAATAGTTTAAATAAACAATCTAATAAATAAATACTGTTTATTATTTTTGTTGTCAATTCTGAAGAACAAAGAAAATGTATAAATTCACTTTCATATGTTTAAGTTTTATTAAAATTGTAATGATCGCTTTTTAAAACAATAAAGATTGTCAAGGAGTGAAGGTAATTTAAATAATAGTGGCGTCAAGGGAAAAAAACGTCCTTTTGACACTCTGCTTTTTATGGGGTCATGAAGGTCCAAGAGAATTGCAGAAAGCTTTGATTGCTCATATTCTGAAGGGATATAGGGCACAAACAATAAGAAGAAAGAAATGCAGAAAGCTGGAAAATTCCTTGTATAGTGGATATTCACAATCACTTTAGCTGAATGATTTAGAGAAAGAAATTTAGTGGGTAATCGAATGACAAAATATAAAAAAAAAAACTTCTACATTACACATTTTATCCCTTGAAAAAAACCTCTTCAGACTAATGATAGTTTGATTAATAGAGTCTCATAAATATAATTTAGGGAAGGATTTACTGATATACTAAAGGAACTTGAGATTCCTGTGACAACATGTTGGTGGAGATAGTGCATTTGCTGCTTAGATCTCAAGGGAGATAGAATTGGTAACCAGCAGTGGTATGGCAAAGGAGTGAATACTATGCATCCTAAATAAGAAGATAAGTGATATCACCAGGGTTGCGCCATGTCCATACCCCATTAACATTACAAGTAATGCATTCTATTTATTTATTCTTTCACATACGGCTTTCATTCGTCATATACATTTTCAATTTCTCTGCTTTGGACAAATTGTGATAAATATACATATATATGTTTGTATTGCATTTTTTGTGTGACATATTTGTAAATCTCAGTGTTGCAGATAAAATGTTTTCAGATATGATTCATTTTTGGAATTAATTACATTTACACTATTCTAATTCTTTCTCCAATCTTGTTAAGATGCTAATATATAACGGATAGTGGGCATGTGAACAAATGATTAGAACATTAGCATTTCAAGCATGACACCCAGGTTTTAATCTCAACATAAATTAATTTGGAGGTGATAATATCAGCATGGGGAGATGATCAAAGCATGTTGTATTATTGGGGAATGCTTGAAAATCACACTGCAGATTGACCTAAACATTGAGTGAAATTGGGTAGATGAAACTGCTTGGAAGCTGTTAATAGTTCTGCTAGCTCAAAATCACAAGTCATCATGACTGATAGTTTGAGTGTATTAGCCTTATTCAAATTGTTGATCATGCAAGATTATGAACTTTCTCTCAGAAACTGTAACTAGACGGTCAGTATAGTTGAACTATAAACCACAGGTTAGTTTTGTGAGTGATGAATAAACACAAATGTGCCTGGGCAGGTGTCTGCAACAAAGATTGGCTAGCCACATAAGCAGATAGGTATATGAGTGGCCAGCTATACTATATCATGGATATACTTATGCTTAACATGGGCCTTGAAGAGTGAAGCAAACTAAAATATCTCTTCTTTCCAATTACCCCATCAGAATCAAAGACAATTGCAAATTTAAAGACATAGAAGCATTTTTTTTTCATTTGCATTTTGATGATGTTTAATCATAGACAAGATTTGTTGTTTCTAAATTTCTTTTATTTACTTTGCAAGAAAAAAAATTCAAGAGATGTAATGGTTTTCTCCATTCCCCCCCCCAATTGCGTGAATCTGCAGGGAAAGGTTTTGGCTATAAATTGATTTTATTACTGTCACTTACATGTTTTTGTTTGCATTCTTTTGGGTTATCTGCAGGTGAGATAATGCCTTGTCATGACTTCATGCACAATTTTAATAGCACTGAGCAAAAGTCTCAGTTGGATCATATCCCGGAAGGACAAACTTTAGGGGAAAAAAATACTCAAATGGAAAAAAATTGATTTTAGGATGTCTTCAGAGATACGGAAATTTCTTTTGTTGCAACTAAAGGAGAAGTTACTTTTAACTCAATTTAATTCTTTTTGTTTTTTGTTTTTTTTTAGTTTCCTCTACTCCAGGGCAAATGCAAGCACGGATGAGCTAAGGTTTCCTGAAAACAATTCAAAACAACAAAAAGCAAATAATACAACTAGATTATAGAACCCTTGTTATCATTACCTAATATGTAGGGTTTATAAAATATTTGTTCACTCTAATCATTACACAGAGAATAAGACTTCTCCCACAAAACTGCATAAATGATTTTGAACTGATGGCTGGAAAGTGAGGATTAGACAGATTAAAATCCACATATGGCAGCAATACACAATTTTCATCTAATATAACACGTGTAATGATAAGGAGTGAAATACTTTCTAGAGAGATAGAATGAGCCAACCATTTTTCCAGCATTTATAACAATGAATTGCATATATGAGTTCTACTTGAGTTCTGGAGTGAACTTGAGACCCAACAGGCATTCAAAACATGGATCCTTATTGAGAGTGCAACCATTTCTTATCACTGGAGAAAAATACAGTAGCCATGGTATAATACACGTATAATTGTTAGTATATGAATAATATCAATGCATCAATAGTAATATTAACCATTTCCCTACAAGGAAAAATTTGGTATTCATTGACTGAACTGCTAGTACTAGATACTTTTGGCAAAAATTTATAAAATCTTTCCCTTGAAAATTTTTTCTGGAAAATAGGTTTAATTATCCAAACCCTCTTTCCTCATTTATCTGCCCTAAAAATTTCAATTGACTCTTTTTGATTCTAAGTATAAGTGTCCTTTTCGTTTTGATTTTTGCTAAAACTTCTATGTTACTCACATATCCAGTCCATGGTATTATCAGCATCCTTCTGTAGAATTATATTTCTATTACCTGCAAGTCTCTTCTTCATCTGTGAGAAATTGTCCATCATTCTCTGCCATATAGAAGGGCTGTTACCAATATTATATAATTGTATTAGTAATGATAGAATTATCTCTATTAACAAAGGGCAAATGGTAATATTAGTTGCTTCCCGATAGGGAAACATTTGGCATTCATTGACTGAGCAGCCAATACTGTTTTCAATTGAATTTTATAAAATCTTTCTCTCAAAACACTTTTTTTTAGGAAAACAGCTTTCTCGTTAAGTAGCTGTTATCCCTCTTTCTAGTATTGATGTGAGTTTAATACCAGCCCAGAGAAGAATTTGCCCCCAGCAAATAGAGGTTTATCTCTGAGAAAATTATATAACATCCATTCTTGTAAAGGGTCTTTCAATAGATCTCCACCACTGTGTGAGTTAGCCTTCATGCCATGTCCATATTTTTAACCAAGGATTCATGAGCACACATCATCAGTTCACTTTAGTGGCGATGACACTAATTTCTTCCCCATCCTGAATTGTTTGTCTCATTAGTAAAGGTGTCATGATGAAACCATTAGGTATATTTTATGTCATCGGTTAGCTATCATATATTAAATCATATATTGTCTATTAGAGCTAGGATTAGCTTCTAGATATATTCTAATCCTCGGATTAGAGCTAAGATTAGCTGTTAGGTATATATCATGCCTAAGGTTAGATCTAGGTATTTACTCTGTCTCCCTAAAAGTTGTAAGACAAGGTCTTTTTTTAAGGTGGGGACCCAAGTGCATCCAGGAACAAAAATTGCCTGCAACCCCAGCAACCATCAGTTGCACTGGCCTCGGTGTAAGCACCAATCCCTCTGTCCGGTGGAATGAGAGGGCACAACCTTGGGCAGCTGTCCCCCAAGGGCTGGGCATCCCTCAGTATAATTTTCGTCAGTTGCTACTCTGTTCTTTGACAGAGTCATCCCTGAGTGCATTCTGCCCAAGGACAGAGACGCAACTGAGTGATGATAAATAATGTGCTACAAACCACTCCGAGGAGCAGTTTACCCACTAAGGTTAGAACTAAGGTTAGATACACCTATTTATTTCAACAGTAAAATGTAATATCAATGCGACTATTTGGCAATGACTGCTTGACAATTCCACACAGATGAAGAGGAGACTTGAGGTAACAGAGATGTGGCTCTCCAGAAGGATGCTAAGAATACCATGGACAGAGCATCTGAGCTAAATAGAAACAGGATTTTTTAAATAGATGACAGAACAGGGACTTGGGCCCATAGTAAGGGAACAGCTATGAAGGATAGGAGGATGCATAGAGCCATGACTGCTCACATTCTGAAGGGAGATGGCATATAGTAGAAGAATATACAATTACAAATGATCTTCATATGGCTTCCTCTGATGGTCACTCTTTGTCATGGTGGAGCGGGTTGTCTCTGAGAGCAATGATTTGGGAGTTTCATACACCTGGTAGGGTCACTCTTGGTGCCAATATCAAAGACAAGGACCCAGATTAAGTGCAACCAACCCCAAAGATCACAACAGCAGAACAGCAGATGATGATTATAACAGATCTCAATGGTTGAACCAGCAAATGAAGAAGGCTATGCATAATGGACATACTACAGAAGGCGCCACTCAAAATTATAATACAGTCAGCGCTGGTCGATTGCAGTTTCATAACTGGATTCTGCATGTCTCATTCCATATATGCTGCAGAAGAAGGTCATGAAATCAAATATGTGGGCCACTTCTTGACAAGTTGAAGTCCACCTTAAACAAATCGGCACTTTCTTCTACTCTGATTTTCATTCACCTCCAACCAATTCTTGTAAAACCAAACAGTGACAGGAAATGGATGATGGGATCAGATTTTGGTAAAACTGGAAACTTCTGGTCCTGAACCTGCATGTTAGTGGCAAATTTAGTCATAAACACCATCATAAAGAAAATGATCAGCAAAGAAGAAATTAAATTCTTGGATATGAGATAAAGCTGTCATCGACCATATATAGCTGCTTTCAATAATCCTAGACAGATACTAAATTTTTGATAATCCCCAGATCTGAAAATTTTCAATTGCTGCTGGCCAGCATTACCTCATATTTTAAACCATCATAATCGACAACTGATACTCATTATCCACTTCTGGATAAACTATTTTTAAGGGATAAGTCTACACTTTTAAAATGTTTAAACAATTTTTGGAAAATATGGTGTTATACTGTTTCATTTAATCTTACTTATCAAATCCTACAAATACTCCTTAAAAAGCATTTACACAGCCATGTGAATGATGAATTATTTTCCACTCTACAACCTGTTTCCCACAGATAAAACATTGTTAGTCTCTAACTACTCTATATGGAGGTTAACTGGCTGTACGGTTTGTGTGTATTATAAGTGTAGGTGCATGTTCAATATGTAAACAAAGACAAGCTCACAAAAATTTCTAATACAGATGTTTATTCATTTTATGGTGACTGTAGTGAAACAAAGTTCTCAATGTCTCTTGGGTATGTCTGTTTTCCTTTTTGGTTCAAAAATAAGTTAGGATAACAATGGTTAAAATGGTCAAACTCAAGTCAGCCTTGTACTGAGTTGGAACAACCAATTCATTTACTTCATGAATAGGGCTGTTAAAACATGTCTAAATGAAAAGAATTCAGTCATCATTGGAACAAAGAAATTAACATTGCCAATGGGAACATAATTACCATGTGATGCTACATATTGGAGTAAAGAGAAGAAAGAGATTGAGGCAGGAAATATTTGCCTTTTTATAGGCTTCAATGCCACCAAATAGCATATTTTGAAGCAAAATGGGGAAATCATATTTCTGGTTCCTTTCTGCTTAGCATCATGGAAAAAAGTATTTCTTATAATTTTTTTATTATTTATTATTATTGTTTTATTTATCAATTTTATTTCTTTTTTTCCCACAGCTATTTCCATGGCAAATGTTCAGATGGGCTACATTCCTTGGTTCCACCAGTTTGAACTTTTAAAACTAGGACTTGCCAAGCCATTGAATTATCTTTGTTCCCATTGGTAAGGAGATCATTATAAACAGTTGTAATATAATCTTGTATTAGAATTAAAGTTATATATCATAGTGGTTGATACTCAAGTAAATAGCCACACTAATTGAATAGTGACAAATTTGAATGTTTTTTTTCTAGGGGAGAATATTTACAGTCTCTACTCTTCACATATTTAAATTAGACTATGGCAACAGATTCAAACATTTCACAAAATTAAGTCTACAACCATTTTTATTTTTTGTAATTGTGCAATATTCTTTAAATGTTACAAATAACTGCCTACAGAAAATTTATTCTTAATGACTTTGACCATTTTATTTTTTTCTCCTTTTCTAATTTTTTTTGACATGTATTTTTGACAAATATTCTTTAAATGCATTCAGGATGTTTAATGGTAAAATAAGGAAACTACAATGCAATAAAAACAATCTGAAAAAAAAAAACGAATTTTAAAAAGAATTAACAACTCAAAATTTCACAAAGATCAAAAGCAGTCTCCCACTATCTTATTTCTTATGTCTAAGTATAAAGAGATGAAGAACAAAAAACAATTGCTTATGACTCATTGCTGAACACAGATTATAATAACAAAACCTGAAGTTTCCCTTTTTTGGTAGATTTAATTATAAGCAATGCATTAACCATAGTCATTAAAATAGGGGCTATGTTATACTATGTTATACAATGTTATACTATGTTATACAATGCATTAAAAGAGATGCTGTCAAAAATCCTGAATAAAATTTTAAGAAATGTTCAGTCAGTCTCTGTTAAAAGACTGGCTTTTCATGCTTCCAGTTTTTATTTATTTCCTATCAGATATGTTTATTTTTATGTATTTATATATATGTATTTGTTCATATATTTGTTTCATTAATTAATCTCCCAGGTCCTATGGAGTAACACAATATTTTCTGTTGTTTTTATATATATATATATATATATATATATATATATTTCTGAGATGAGGTATTATGTACATTATTTACATTATTTGGACTATTGTCCTCATCTTTGTCGCCATATTTATCACAACGTTTCGGCCGTTGTACACTTCGGCCTTCTTCAGGTGGTTGAAATGTCGAAGTGAACCCTTTATTTCACTCACTGGGGTAGACTGTTCTAGTTCCATGTGCCATGTTTGATGGATGTCAGTTATCAGTTATCTCCTGCTAATTTTCCCTCTGAAAGTTTTCCACTGCCTTAATTGGTTATTGAACTCACACTCTTTGGGTCTTGTCACTGGATCTAACCAATGCCTTTATCCACTGTGCCATGTGTCCTTTATTTAATAAATTTACTCTTTAGTATTTCAAGATTTTTTTGCGTAATTTTGGTAAATATATCTTTTAAAATGAGATATGAGTATTATTTTCATTTCTGGGTAATTTAGATGAAAATTTATCCATTGCACCCTGTATATACACACACACACGCATGCACACACGCACAGATACACACACACACATATATATAAATTAATAATATCAGTGGTCAATATATATATATATATATATATATATATATGTATATATATATACATAAATTTCCAAGAGTATAGAATCCAGTTATTTTTGAATTTGTAGGTCTGATGAATTGGATCGTGATTACGATTCCAATGTAATAAATCATAATCATGGAATATTAATGTTTGAGCCTTTTATATTATATATATATATATGAATAAAAAGAAACAAAAATGAAAACTTGTATTTAGCTGATACATTTTGTCTGCTGAGGGACTTTATCAATTCAGTGTAGGATTTATTATGCTGCATGGTTTACATACACTGAAGCAAGGATGTCAATTGTAAATTTGAGAACTTTTTATGGAATGTTCATCAGATGGTTGAAAGGTCAGTCAAATCATGTGGAGGGCACAAATTGTCCTAATTCAAAGTTTGCTGAAAAGTAAAGTGAGTGAGTAATAATAATTTTTTTTATTTTTATTTACAGGTCTTGATAAACTAATGACATTCTCTGCCTCTGTGTATATAAACATGTTCATCATAATAAATCTTACACTGCCTTGATAAAGTCTCTCAGAGGACGAAATGCATTGGCTAAGTACAGTCTTTCATCTTGTCTCATTTCATTCATTTTATCTCTTCTATCACACACACACACACACACACACACACATATATATATATATATATATGTATATATATATATATATATATATATATATATATATATATATATATATATATATATATACAGGTGTTCCAATAACTAGGATTGATTTTAAATGTGAATTAAGTTTAAGAGTCTAAAAATTTTTTTCTTTTTCTTTCAGATTTGGCGGGAATTTGGGTGATATTATTTTTCACACATAATTGCCATGATTTGAATAACATGATTCAATAGAGAAATAAATAAATTTTCACCAATAACACTGATTTATTTACTAGTGACTTTGATCCATCTTAATAAAACACCTTTATATATAATCCGCCTTAATGAAACACCTTTTATATTATATTTTATACAGCAAAAAATTATAGCAAAAATTACCTCATGTGGGTATAGTCTATTTCAGACTAGCACAACCATATTCCAGTCATCCTCATCCCTAGATTGGCTGTCTCGGAATAGGGGTTTTAAATTTAGTTTAGATAGGATAGTTGGTGAGGATGTATGGGTCTATTTAAGAGGAAGCCTCCTTTTGATAAGGAGTCTGGGTTGGTGACAAGGAGATGGGCCAGAGTGAGAGTTTATTTATGGCCAAAGCCTTTAGTTGTATGTAAATGAATTTAGGTTCCTGCTAGTGGATTATATTATTAAGTGATGGGGGTGGTGATTTAAAGATGATTAAAAATTTAAAGTTAGAATAAATTATCTAAATAATAGATTCCCAAAAACTTGTAAGCAATACCAATGGAATAAATCATATCGTACCACACACATACATACCAACATACCCACTTACACATATATATATATACATATGCATACATATAATTACTCATACACACATACATACATACATACACATATATGTATACATATATATATGTATATATACCATCCATTTACACAATTAAGGTTCAGTTATGTTATTAGGAATACCAAGCTGTACCTGAAATTCTTTAAGAGAAGGATATTAAAGTAAAAACTTAATCAGAGGGGGTTGCATCAGTTGTTTTTTTTTTTGGTTGTTTGCAAGTAATAAGGTAAGATCTATATGCTTATATAAGTTTGAATCTACTTCTATGCCTACATTTTAATACTAGCTCTTTCCTTTGATTTAATAGTTTGCATTGATCATTGCATTTTATTATTCTAAATTTTTTCCTCTAAACATAGTTTGCATCTATCTCTAAAGCTATTAGAAGTATGTGCAAGACCTATAATTTTTCAATCTATCTGCAGGTTTAAACCCTTTTCCTTCAATTTCCAAGATTTCTTTGAAAGGACTGTTTAGAATTTTAATTTAGGATTGGCAAATGAGTGCCTATGGGTATAAATTCTCTGTTTGAATTCTCCCGCAGAAATTCCAATGTAAACATTATAATTTGTCATATTTTCTTTAGGCGCAATGGTTGCCTGGTATATTACCCTAGTGGATCTACATTTGCCCTTGAATGGGCAGGTTTCTCTATTTCTACAGTTACAGGGGGGTTCTGTGCTAGATTTAGTATTTTCCCATAGACATAATTATTATGGAAGTTGATAATTTGGTACATGTTATTAGTGCAGGAGTAGCTAATTTTGATCAATTTCTTGTTGAAGATCTTACTTAGAGTGTTGTTTTTGTTGAAGTTTATTTATTAATTTTAGAAAGTGCTGTCCTATATTAATATTTGGCAGTTTGCAGAAGGTGGGGGTGAATGAAATGATTTTTTCTTCTTCTATTTCTACTTTATGTATTTTGGTACTACCAATGGAGGTTAAATAAGATAACTTATTTTTGAAATTACTTTTTTAGAGAGCCTTTTCATACAGTTCTTTATTTTTATTAAAGATTTTTTCATTGGATGAAAATTTACTAATTCTGGTATAAATGGTAGTTTCAGGATGGCATTGGGGTGGTTAGAACTAACGTTAATATAATTAGGTGTTTCTCTTTATGGTAGGGTTTAAAGGTTTTATCATTAAGGTTGAGGGTGATGTCTAGGTAGTCAACTATTTTACGGTTAGAAGAAATTTCAGTCTTAAACCCTAGTAATTTAAAGGCCCTAATGATTTTCTTTTGTAACTTCCCTGTTAGTGGACCATTCCTAGTGGGGATGAAGATAAGTCCGTCATCTCTATATAGTCCCACTAGTTCTGGTTTTACAATTCTACTAAGCATATCTAAAATACAAAAGCATACAAAAACTGCAACATACACTCTATGGGGACATCAAAATCATCATTATGGCACTTAGTCCAGGTGGAATTATTCAGTTTTAGCAGAGATTTTATAGCCATTAAGATGATATTATTTTCATCTTCCATTATCTCCATATAGTTCTTTGTGAAGTTAATACTATTAACTAGGAGATCCTTGAAGACAGAGGAATAGAAATCTATTATATTAAACTTACTAAATGTTGCTCTATCCTTATTATTTACATTGGCAAACCATTTGATAGTGTCAGGTGAATCTTTCCAAAGATTAGCGCAGTTTGTGATTAGTAGGGTATTGGTTATTTTTTAAATTATATTTGGCATTCGAAGAAAATGTCAAACACAGCTTCCAGAGGAACATGACAGACATGGATGACGGCATCTGGAGGAAGATTACAAACATGGATGACAGCATCCAGAGAAAGACAACAGACATGGAAAACAGCATCCATAGAAAGACAAAAGACAAGGACAACATCATGCAGAAGAAAACAAGGACAAGGACATTCATAATAAGACTACAGACATGGACATTCATAATAAGACTACAGACATGGACAATGGCATCCAAAGCAAGACAACAGACCTGGAGAACATCATCTTCAGGAAGACAACAGACACAGACAATGGCATCTGGAAGAAGACTACAGACATGGACAATGGCATCCAGAGCAAGACAACAGACCTGGAGAACATCATCTTCATCTTCAGGAAGGCATCTGGAAGAAGACACATGGACAATGGCATCTGGAAGAAGACCTGGAGAACATCATCTTCAGGAAGACAACAGACACAGACAATGGCATCTGGAAGAAGATTACAGACATGGACAATGGCATCTGGAGGAAGATGACAGACACGCAATTGACCTGCTAGCCTTTTACCTCTTTTTAGCAAATTGCTAAAGGTTCTAATTAACTCTGAATTGGTTAAAGATCTCATTTTTTTCAGATAAGAAATATGGTTTTCACACCTGCTGATGTGTTAACAATTATTGTTGAAAGTGTTTATCAAAGTTTAGATAAGAATTGTGAAGCTTGGGCTGTTGAAGGTATTTGACATGATTTGGTATACTTCACAAGTTGAAAGATTTTGGTATTTCTGGATGAATTTTTGAACTTATTAAGCCTATCTTATAAAATTGCGAAATGAAAATCTTGAATGGCCACTCTTCTAGGTGATTTTGCATAAATGCATGTGTGTTCCCCAGGGACCTATCCTTGGATTTATATTGTTTCTAATTTTCATAATTGACCTTCTTGATGTCATCAGTTCTTAACATTTTACCTATGCTGATGACACAACTAGGCTTATTAGTAAGTCTGATCAATCCGATGAGATTAAGTTGGCAGCTGATCTCAAAAATGATCTACAATCTGTTGTTAAATGGGGCAAGGAATGGCTTGTTAATTTTTAAGAAATCTGAAAGAACTCTTTTTTACCTTTCATCAGTATGGTTGATGTTTAGGAGAGTTACTCATTATTATTAGTATGGTTGTTTAGGAGAGATACTCATTAACCTTCTTGGGTTAATTTTTTCATCTGACATGAAGTGGAAAGAGCATATTGAATTAATTGCTTAGTCTGCAGCTAAGAAAGTTTTTTCATTATGTTGTTCTGGACAATTTTTCTTGCCAGAATCTATCTTATATATATATAAGTCAACCTTTCATCTTTGCTTTGAATATTGCTGCCACATTTGGTCTGGTGCTTCTGCTATGTATTTATAGATTCTCAACAAAATCCAAAGAAGAATCTGCAATATTATTTATCCTGACCTTGCATCTTGGCTTCACTCAATTCCCCACCACCATAATGTAGCTTTCCTGTGCCTTTTCTATAAATAATTTCATGGTAATTGTTCTGATGTACTTTCCTCTTTGGTACCTAGATTTTACAAATTCAATCACAGAACTAAATTGGCAGTTAGGTCTCATCATTTTACAGTTGAAATGAAAAGATGTAACTGTAAGTTCTATACTAATATTCTTTTCTCTCATACTTCTCATTTGCAGAACTCTCTTCTGGCTTCTTGCTACAAGTGAATTTTGATTTTCAAGAATTTAAATGCAATGTCAATCATTATCTTATGTCTTCTTAATTCTTGCTCTTTTAATGTTCTCTATCCTTAATAATGTTTTTCATTTTCTCATATTCTTTCACACTCAATCACCCCTTGCATCTTAGTGGCTTTATAACCGGAATTAAGAAAACAAAAGCTAATTATTGCATTTAAATTTTTGGAGATCAAAGTTGACTGGAGTGCAAGAGGCTGAAAAGTTTGTCTTTCTGGTTTTATTGTTTCGCTTGGTGTGAAATGATACAAAAAACAGATTTAATTTAATATTAATTTTAAATTATCATTTTTGTTTTATAATTGATATAAATTTATTTAATATAAATTTAATTAATTATTTAAATATTAATAAATTAAAAAATCACTTTTTGTCTCTTAACATATTTAATTAATTTTCTACAGGTATCTTTTTTATTTAGACTTTTTACTTATATCTACTTTTTTTGTTTTCCTTTATTTTATTTGGAGAAAGGGAGAAACAACTCATATTTATACGAAGGTAAATTCTGATGAGTAAATAAAATTTGATAACAGTAATATGAAAAAAAGCAAATTCTAAAATTCAGCATATTAAATTGTTATTTAAATATAGTTTAGTTTTGTCCAAAATATGGAGCACCAAGGGGGGGGGGTCAAACTCACTATTTATTACAAGTTCAACTTGCTAACCAGAAAATCTTCATCGACATCAAAACAAAAATCTTCATGTTTGTTTCAAGTTTCATTTGAGCTATAGTTTTAATTTATTTTGAATTCTTATAATAGGGTAAAAGAAATCAGAGTAGAACATTTATGAAGACTGAAAATGTACACAAAGAAAAAAAATTCTCTGATTTTACACGAGATAAACTGTTTGTTAATGTGGATATATTTGGGAACGATATTTGAATAATTCAGAAATTATACTGGCAGAAAACCACTTTCATACAAACAGAAAATGAGTTCAGTAAATATACAAAAGTAGAAAGGATATAAGACAAGGATGTATCTTCTCACCAGACTTATTCACCCTATACAGTGAAGTGATTTTAAGAGAATCAGAATTCACTATCTTAACTATAAGATATATAGATAAAACAGTGCTGATAGTAGACAGAAAAGAAACTACAAGAACCTGTAAGGACATTATTATTATTATTATTAAATAGGAATAAAAATATAAAATATTAATAATAATAAATATCATAAATAAAATAAAATAAAACAATTAACAAAACTTTGTTTAAAATAAATAAGCAAAAAAGAAAAATAGAATTTCTCCCAGAATGCAACAGAAACATTCCCAGTCTCAAAATGGACTTTGCGCCAAAAGATGCCGAATTCATTCTCTTTACTAACAACCATTGGAAAGTCAAGACATCCAACTCCTCTCTCAAGACATTGCTTGTTATAATAGAAAGTAACTTCTTCCTTTATCACATCCAACCTTAAGACACTTGTAACTAAAATCCACAGAGACTAGTACACAAAAATAAATAAAATTGAATGATTTTAATTTACAATTTCACATGCTTTTAGTGTTATTTCTGTGTCTGTTTTTATTCCTTTGAACGCAAGGCTATTTCTGCTGGTATCCCAGCAAACTCCTACAGAAATTAGATAAGGAAAGCAAGAAGAAAGGATCAAACATCAATTGCAAGAAGATAGAATGTATGGTTGTCAGCAAAAGGAACAGCCTAGAATACAAATTACAAATTGCAGATACCAAAATCATGCAACTACAACAATATAAATATCTGAGAAGTGTTTTAACAGAGAATGGAGAATGTGCAACACTGAAATCTGAAGGTGCATTGGGATAGTGAAAGATGTCTTTCAAAAGCTAAGTAAAGTATTAACCAGTATCTTCTTCATCTTAATGTTAGTTGGCTTTCATTACAACTATTCAGAGCAACAGTATGTACTCAGCTTACCTGAGACAATAGACTTTGCAGCCAGCGTCTTTTAGAGAAGCTGCATGCACAGTTAACCTGATGTATGACATGGAAGTGGTGATCTGTGATTTAACCCAATGTTAGTGGCTGTTCTTCTCTATGAATACATGCAAGTGTGGGAAATACAGGTTGATATATATAAACACTTACTCCAGTGAGAAGGGAGACTCTTATATTACAAGTGATAAAGTAGTGTTCATGTTTGAATGAGGCCTCTGCTGCCCGACACCATACATTGGCTGACCATAATTGATTTGGGTCTTGTGTTTTTATTAGTAATGATACAGTATAGCCCAAGAACATGCTATTGGCAAGACTTGAACTCACAACCTTTTTTGTCAGGAAAACTAGTTTTCAATACCATTTGCTTCGCTGGTTGGGATACAAGACATCATGATTGGTTGTGCATCAAATCTGAACCTATGGAAATAATCATTATTTTTTTCTAGTTGTGAACATGGCTCTCCACAACTTCCTGTCCTTTGTTCTATTAGTGAGAAGAAAGTTCCACTCAGACAGCTTCTTCCCAACGGCCGCTACATTGTAGAACAAACAACCAAGCAAATGCTTTCCTGATTGCTACAATCTCTTCATTATTTCTCCTATATAACCTCATAAACTGAATTTCTTCTCATACACCATCATTCAGTAACCTTCTACCTTGAGTGGCTTTTGGGCCTTTTATTGGGGGAAAAATTAGTAGAAAACAAAATCGCTTAGGTTTGTCTTTTTGCTATCTCTCCTAATCCCTGTTCTGTCACGCATTTACACAAGATCATTAAGTAGGTTATGCACTGCTCTCCTTCTTCCCACCCCGCTTCATTATGTCATGTGAGTGTCAAATTATCCATGCCCTCTTTCCTCATTATCTGCCCTAAAAATTTCAATTGACTCTTTTTGATTCTAAGTGTCCTTTTTGTTTTGATTTTCCCTAAAGCTTCCATATTACTCACATATTCAGTCCATGGTATTCTCAGCATCCTTCTGTAGAATTATATTTCTGCTATCCTCAAATCTCTTCTTCATCTGTGGGAAATTGTCAATCACTCTCTGCCAGATAGGAGGACTGTTACTGATATTATATAATTCTATTTGTAATGATAAAATTATCTCTATTAACAAAGGGCAAATGGTAATGATAATATTATCTGTTTCATTATAAGGAAATATTTGGTATTCATTGACTGAGCAGCCAATACTGCTTTCAATTGAATTTTATAAAATCTTTCTCTCAAAACACTTTCTCAAGTGCAGTAGCTTTTATCACTCTTTCAAGTATTGATGGGGGTTTCCTTCCAAACCTTCTGCTTGAAGTGATGTGGAATGTCAACATCTTGATTATGACATCATTTTCTATTTGATTTACATGTGCTATAGTTTATCCCACTTGACTTTGCCAAAAATACCATTGCTAGGGGGCGCTCATTAAACCTATAAAAAAGCATGCATTTCACCACCTAGCCTTTTTTACAGCTTATATATATATATAATAATAATCTTACAAATATAAGTAAGTATACTCCTCCGGAAAAACCTTAGGTGTATTGGTTTGTAAGTGAACCAATTGTCCTATCACATCTACTATTGGAAAGAATCTATCTAAACTCAACGACTGCATTTTAAACAATAAATAAAACAATAACCTAAAACTTGAAGGAGGTATTTACTTGATCACCTGTAAATATTGTTACAAAAAATACATAGGAGAAACCTCAAGGAATCTAAATAAAAGATTATATAAACACAGAAGAGACATTTTACAAAACAATACGTCAAAAACGTTGGTTGCCCACCATAATGAGACTGGACACAATTTTGGCATGAAAATGTTATTCTGTTCAAAAGGGAAAACAATTCAATAAGGTGAAAATGTCTAGAGAGTGTCTTTATTGCTAAATCATCCGGATTAAATTTACAGCCAGTCTCTTACAACATTTCACCATTCCTGGCAGAACTTTTATTGACACAGTGTGGGATCTCTATTAACAAGAGTGATGGAAACAAAAAGAAAAAGAATGTAAATGAAATTGGGTAGATTAAAAAAAAAAAATTGAATTTAAAATCCACAGCATCCCTGGTTTGTGTAGCTGTGTAGTTGCACCAACAGAACAAACTTAGTCTGATGAAGCCCTAAAGGATGAAACATGTCACAAGAAAGCTTTTTCCACTTTGTCATACATTTTTCCACATTATTATTTGTGATATATAAAACATACATTTCATATATATATATATGAAGAAAAATATACGGAAAAAACAAACAAAAATCCTAATATGCAATTATGCTGTTTTAATGTTAATATGTCCTGAAGATGGTCTACTAGACCGAAACGTCCAACGTTGACATTATATTAACATTAAAACAGCATAATTGCATATTAGGATTTTTGTTTGTTTTTTCCGTATATTTTTCTTCATACTGTCGGATCTATATCCATATATTTGCTTATATATATATATATATATATATATATATATATATATATATATATATATATACATACATGTAAGACAACAGTGTAATTCATATTGTATAACAATGATATTGAGCTAATATCCTATTTCCTTTGTGACTTATAGCATTCTGAACAGCTTTGTCATCCAGTAATAATTCTACCTTGCAGCAGCAATAAGTAATGTGACCCTCTCAGATCACTGCACACTGTTTACTAAAAGGGGTCAAAGAGTTAAGTCACCTTTTATTCACCATTTATAGATCAGTTGAGTCAAGCTGCTAGCAGTTCCAAATCTGGATTTCACCTGATCTGTGACCCCCACTTTAGATGATTCCAATCAGCACTTAACCTGTTGAGAGATAGTAACCAGGTTTAGTTGGTCTTGCTGATAAACACCAGCTGAAGCTTATATGGTAATTTGGTTATGGATCATTGGAAGGTCTTCTTTGTAACACTCATCATTAACAGGAGGGACAAGTGCTAGAGATGGATTATGACAGCTATCATGGACATGTTCCCCCGCAGAAGCTCAAAAGCCTATCACTACTTCACTTACATAATGCATAAATATAAAATCTAAGATAAAATATTGAATCATATGTATTCCATATGAAATCATTGTGTCTTTATTTGCTTTAATGCATATCTTGCCAGCATCAGTTTAAACAAACATCTTCTTTTTTCCAGATATCTAAATTATAATTATTAACTGCAATTTTGGAAAGTGAAAATTCCACTGAAATATCTTGAATAATTTCCAAGTACTCATTTGAAATCCAAAAAATACAAATTGTAAGTAAAATAGCCAAAATATATGGAGAAAAAGACTGTTTAACTTATGTCTTTCTGTAGAGCCAGTGCAAGAGTCTCATGTCCCCGCCTCTGTCGCTACCCCCATATTTATGATATGGGACCCCCCACTCTACTACAGCTCAATTTTTGAAAGGTAGTATTCATATAAAATACAGATTTTATTATAACCTAATTATGTACAATAATGGATCATATGCATTATAGGTGAACAATTCAACAAAAAAAATTTGAAAATAAATAAAATGCATCTAAATACAAATTAGAGACATGTCATAATAGATCATTTCATCTGAAATAAATCAACAATGTTTTGCAGCAATTTTTAACATCAACTTGAGATTTTTCTTGTTAAAAAGTTGAATAATTTAACAAACACATTCAACATTAAGGATAAAAAAGTAGTGAATTTTATGTAGTGTTTTTTTTTAGCCTTAGCATGAGTAAAACAAATTCATGGATAAGAACAAAAGAAAAAGACTCCAGAATAATGTCATCTTTTAATAATTAGTTGAGCTTAGTTTAATTTGTAACATTATATAAATGTAAGTAGAAGAAAGCAAATGTCAATAAAATAGCAATAGTCACAAATTCATAGCAGATCCTAATTGGTAACTGTCTTTGCATAAAAGTTAAATAGTAATTTTGAATTCAGGCTGATGAACTTAATTATTTTAGAGAGTATCTATCCAGATGTTCACTCAAATAGAATGTGGCACAAGGCTAGGTTTAAGTGGGTCCAAAGGTCTCATGGACCCCCACCAAATTTATGATAGAGGACCCCCTGAATATGAAATGGAGCTCCCACTCAACTACATCTCAATTGTCATAAGACAGTATTCATATGATACAAATTTTATTGTAACACAATTATGCACAATAATTAATCATATGCAATATAGGAAAATGATTCAATTAGAAAAATTGAAAATAAATACAATGTATCTAAATACAAGTTAGAGACATGTCCTAATAGATCATTCCATCTTAAATAAATCAATGTTTCGCAACAAATTTTAACATCAACTTGAGATTTTTCTTGTTAAAATATTGAATAATTTTAAAACATTCAACATTATGGATAAAAAAATAATGGATTTTATGTATTGTTTTTTTTTTGAGACTTAGCATGAGCAAAACAAATTTATAGATCTGAATAAAAAAAAAAGCAGAACCTATAATGACATCATAATCCATGAAAATGTTTCATCCTTAATAGTTAAGCTTAGTTTCATTTGTAATGTATGAGGTCTGTCTGAAAAGTAGTGGGACTAATGTCACAAACAGTTTATTTCAATTCCAAATAAACATGGTTTTCCTAATTAAAAGAAAAAACTTTGAGTTCAAAAATGATTTATTTTATGGAAATATTTCAACTAGCAGTTGCCAATCTTGGTCACACCTTAATTTGAGTAAAATAATGCAAAGAAACTAGAAACGCTTAAGAATTCAAATCAAAGAAAAAAAAACGAGTTGATGATGTTTACAACATAAGAGCAAGTTGAGGTGTAAAAAAAAAAGAGGAATTTTTTTTTTACTCTACAAATTGCCATTTTTTTTGTCATATATTTTTCATATAAAAAAATGGCAATTTGTATAGTAAAAACAAAATTCCTTTTTTTTATATGAAAAATATGATATGAAAAAAAATGGCTATTTGTAGAGTAAAAACAAAATTCTTTTTTTTTTTATGCCTCAACTTGCTCTTATGTTGTAAACATCATCAACTCGTTTTTTTTTCCTTGATTTGAATCCTTAAGCATTTCAAGCTTCTTTGCACTGTTTTTACTCAAATTAAGGAGTGACCAAAACTGGCAACTGCTAGTCAAAATATTTCCATAAAAATAAATCATTCATTGGAACTACAAGTTTTTTCTTTTAATTATGCAACTACCAACAGAGACAAGAATCCTAACTTTGAAAAATGGTTTTTCCTTCAGGGTAATCTTGCCCAAGTCTAATGCACATTTCCATTCTTCTCTGACATTCTTCTATACACTGCTGGAAGGATTCTTCATGGATGCCCCTCTGATCAATGGACTCCACATCTTCAAAACTGGTCCCCTTGAACTTGGGGAAAAGAAGAAAGACACACAGAGCAAGATCAGGGGAACAGGGATGTTGTTCCAGTAAGGCAATGTTATTCTCAACGAGGAATGGGTGGATGCTCAGAGCATTGTGAGAAGTTGCATATGAAAAAAAATGCAATGGTTACTGTTATATACTCCCAAGATATCATGTTAGATAACATAATCCGCTTATCCTTCTTTCACCTAAAGTTCACACACTACACACAATCCTGTTACTTTTCAGACAGACCTTGTATATAAATGTAGGTAAAAAAAAGCAAATGTTGATAAGATAGCAAGAGTCACAAAGCTATGCAGGGGGCTCCCAATCAGGCCCCTGGATGGGGTGTTTGGGAGTAGTCCTCCTTGTTGTTTGAAATGATGTCATCTTTTTTTCTATAAAGCTAAAATTTAATTAAAAACTATAATTTTGGAAAGTGAAAATTTCATTGAAATATGTTTTTAAATTTTCAAGTTTTCAGTTGAAATCAAAAACTATACACTTGAAGTAACATGGTCACATTATATGGAATGAAAGAAGGTGTCAATTGAAACTGATGCCTGTAGAAAATAGGTTAATATAAGTGTGTGCTAAAAACTTCTTAGCCCAATGAAGAAGAGATTCTATAAAGAAGTTCTGGAATTTGGTCAGATTTAGAAAAGTAGGCCGGACAAGAAATTTCCAGCATCCATTATGTATAATGTATCATTTAATTTCAAATTATAATTTAATCCTGCCTGAAAATAATTCAGTCTTCTATATCTTTCTTGAGCAGTAATTTCTCCCAAATGGGTAATTTGGGGTTTTTCAAGAAGGACAACTGCTTTTAAAAATGGCTTTTGTATCTCAATTTTCTTTTTAATGAAAATATATCATCTACTTACTTAAACCTTTTATTAATTTGTTCAATTTTGGTTGTTGGTAATGAACATTATTATAATTATGGAAAGAGGATAATCTTTCTTAAATATTTGATTATCACTGGTTAGAGTTTGTAAATTCAGATACAATAACCACAGTTCAATTTTAGAACATGAACGTGTCCCCTCAGGATGTTTGCGATCATGGCTCTCCACAACTTCCTGTCCTTTGTAACTTTTAATAAATTTTGTCTTTTTGTTATTTCTCCTAAACCTTGTTCCGCCATCCATTTACACAAGCTCACCAAGTATGTTATGTGTTGTTTTCCTCTGCCTTTAATCTATCCTGTGAGTATCAGATTTTCCAAGCTGTCTTTCCTCATTATGTGCCCTCGAAATTTCAACTATCTCTTCCTGATGTTATGTATAAGTTTCTTTTTTGTTTCCATTTTCTCTAAAACTTCATCATTGGCCACATGTTCTGTCCATAGTATCCTCAGTATCCGTCTGTAGCACCACATTTCTGTTGTTTCAAGTCTATACTTTATTTTTGAGGGGAATGTTTTTGAATTCACTGCCATATAGGAGGACGGATATCACATAACACTTCAGTACTCTTTTCTTTGTTTCTTATGAAGTTTTTCTGTTTCTCAATAATCTGCTTAGTTTTTGGAATATGCCTTTGGTCATCTCAATTTGCCTTCAGATTTCAGTGTAACATTTTTGGTCCTTTGTTAAAACACTTCCCAGTTATTTGAATTTTTGTACATGTTTGATTTTCATATCTCTGATTTGTAATTTGCATTTCGGGCTCATCCTTTTGCTAACAACCATGGATTCTGTCTTCTCGCAGTTGATGTTTAGTCTTTTCTTCTCACTTTCTTTCACTATTTTCTGCAGGAGTCTTTGTTGTTTTCTTTCTGTGTCTGCTATCAACACTATGTCATCTGTGTACCTTATGTTACAAGTATTAAAACCATATTTTTAATACTTTTTAATGCATACATCATGTTTGGAGATTTTTTATAGTTTATCAACCCTATTTCATTACTGTTATATACTGTACCTATGAACATCAATCCTCATAAATACATTGGATACTATTGTAAGTGGGGGGTAATATGTTGTTTAAATTGGCCATCACTAGCAGTGGTTTACCTACTTCACGCTGCTGGTAAGTATTATATTTTGTTGATGTTATAAAGATTATCATTTCATTTCCAACCTCCATTTTGGTTATTCCTCATTCAATAACCTTTTCTAGGTTACAACAATTACCTAATTGCAAAATAAGAACATATGTACAAAAATATATTTTCAATTTCATTAAATACTGACGGAAAACCCTTAATAAAATTATTGCTATTCTCTATTAACTTGCAGTTTACAAAGCCCATCAGATATAGATATAATTTATTAAATAATGAAAACTTTCATTCACTGTCATAAAGTTATTTAGACTTTTACATTCAGACTATTGTCCTCTTCTTTGTAGTTGTTATCACAATGTTTTAGATGTTGTTTCCACCTGACTTCGTCCATTGTATCTGACCACAGGTAACTTACTGGTAATTCCAAACAGATCACTTTATCTAATCTATGGGGGTTAGACTGCTCTTGTTCTATTGCCTATGTTGAGGGATATTTCATGTAGTTCTTATTTATTTTAAGTATCAGCTCAGTAGTCATCAGCAAAAGAATAAGCCCGAAATGCAATTTGCAGGTTGAGAACACTAGAATCAAGCAGACACAGAAGTTTAAATATCTGGGAAGCGTTTTGACAGAGGACAGTAAGTGCGACACTGAGATCCGTAGACGTATTGGGATGGCCAAGGACACATTCCAAAAGCTGTGCAGAGTACTGCAAGACAGCAGGATTTCTTTGGCAATAAAGAAAAGAATAGAGCTGTTATGTGACATCTGTTCTTCTTTGAATGCTGGACATTTTCCTCAAGGATGAAGAAGAGACTTGAGGCAACGAAGATGTGGTTCTACAGAAGGATGCTGAGAATTTTGGGGAACGAGCATGTGAGCAACGATGAGGTCTTGGAGAGGATGCAGACAAGGAGGAGGCAAATGCTTAACATCAGGAAGAGACAGCTGAAGTTTCTGGGACACATAATGAGGAAAGCAGGCCTGGAGAATCTGATACACATAGATCAAATAGAGGAAAAGAGAGACAAGGGAAAGCAGCGTGTGACAATCCTAGTGGGCTTGAGCAGGTGGATGCCAGAAGGTGGTCTGGGGGAGGAAGGAGTGAAAAGGGGCATGCTGAGAGCTGCAAGGGATAGAGAGAGTTGGAGAGCCATGATCACCTACATCCTGAAAGGACATAGCACATAAAAAGAAAAGAAAGAACTGCTCAGTTATGGCTTGCCTTGTTTCTTGTGACCAAGTACACACTGCTTGAGGCCCAGGGATTAATATACACCTGATGAATGGCACAACAGCTGAAATGATGGAATAACAACCACAAAGACAATGACAATGATCTGAATGTAAATAGTATAAATAACAATATTATTATATTATTGTATATTATTATTATATTATTAATATCAAAGACAATGACAATGGTTTGAATGTAAATAGTGTAAATAAGTGTAAGTATAAAAATTTAAATATCTAGGAAGTGTTTTAACAGATGATGGAAAATGTGACACCAAAACTAATGATAAAACCTCATTCCAGAAATTCTGACAAAAATTACTTGATTTTGATGTTTCCAATTTGTACTTTGTATTTTGGGCTGTTCTTTTTGCTGACAACTGTAAATTCTATCATCTTACAATTGATGTCTCCATTTCATCTGAGGAGATTCACTGTCATATAGGAGGGCCAATATTATATAAACAGTTCAGCACTCTCTGCATTCAAACTTTATCCAGTCAGTGACTTTGATGCCTGATGACATGTTTCCACATTGTCAATGTAATGCAGCAAGCAGTCATAGAGTTGGGAAAGGAAGCTCTTCTACAAGAATGTAAATATTAAATATATCTCAACTTTAAACTATCACCTTTTTCAGCTTATGTAGAATTTCTTGTCTGGTCAGGGAATCCAGCCTATTGATAATATCAAAATAATTCCTGGAAGAATTTATGGAATCAAAACCAGAATTGTTCTTTTTTAATAAAATACATACTTTCCATGAATGGTGAGAGAAGGTCATAACATGCCCCCTAAGATATAATGACCACCTCCTCCTCCCTTTTACAAGGATATTTTGTGGAAAAACAATTCCGTCATATATTTATTAAAACATATTTTAAAGTGTATTTGTTGGGGAAAATGAAAGATTTTGTACATGCAAATAGAATATTGTAACAATAGACTGGAATAAAGTATGAAATCATATATTGTATCTTTCACCTTCAAAGTAAAATATATTAAATTTACCAAAGCAGAAAAGAAATACTCACACATTTGCATCAGTAAGTACTGGTACATATAAAAAAAGCAAACTGATATGAAGCAATCAGTAAAGTACAATAAATGTTAATCAATTCTTATAGATACTTAGAACACATGCAGACAAAGCAATCAATAAAGTACAATGAATGTGAATGAATTCTTATGTATAATTACAGTAGATGCAGACAAGGCAATCAGTAAAGTACAATAAATGTTAATCAATTCTTATAGATACTTAGAACACATACAGACAAAGCAATCAATAAAGTACAATGAATGTGAATGAATTCTTATGTATAATTACAGTAGATGCAGACAAGGCAATCAGTAAAGTACAATAAATGTTAATCAATTCTTATAGATACTTAGAACACATACAGACAAAGCAATCAATAAAGTACAATGAATGTGAATGAATTCTTATGTATAATTACAGTAGATGCAGACAAAGCAATCAGTAAAGTACAATAAATGTTAATCAATTCTTATAAATACTTAGAACACAGGCAGACAGAGTAATCAATAAAGTACAATGAATGTGAATGAATTCTTATAGATAATTACAATAGATGCAGATAAAGCAAAATATTTCACTGAATATTACCAGTAGTATACAACAAGCAACTGGGAACAAACTGAATGTATTCTAACAGAAACTGGTATTTCAGCAAACAGTCCAAATTACCATACATAGCAAGCAGCAAAAAAAAAAAAAAAATATATAAATAAAAGTATCATGAATGTTTATTTAATCATCATTTGCAAAAAAATTTTTTTCTCATCTGTAATATGATTATATTAGGTGCAGGGCAGATTTTTGTAGATTTAAATATAAAAAAGTGTCTCATCTTAAGGCAAATACAGTATTCTATATTTTCTTGTATAAAAAATTGTCTCTACAATGAGGAATTATTATTATTTCCATTCAAACTAATGTCTTTGTTTGTTGTTGTTATCACAATATTTTGGCTATTCAACTCTCTGGCCTTCTTCAGGTGTCCATCAATTCAGGTAACGTTCAAGGAATTTCAAACTGTATTTGATCGATAGAGATTGATTGTTCTCATTCCACTGTGCATTTTTCAGGATATCTCATCTAAGCAGTACAAAAAGAGAACAAGACAAAGATATCCTTTCAGGATGGAACATGATCAATTTACCCCAGATTTCAAAATTCCATGAAAGTTGCCCTGATTGAAAGGTACCTGAGGTAGGCTGGTTGGCAAAATGGCCAAAATGTTGGGATAATAACAATAAAGATGAGGAAATTAGTCTAAATGTATATAATGAAAAGAGATAAGAGTCAAATATATTATTATTAATGTTTCAACTATTATTTTATTTTCCTTTTCAGTTGATTTTTATCACAAAATCTCTAGTCATTAGTCAATACATATAGTCAATACATTAGTCAATACATATAATCAATATATACAGTCAATACAGATTGAAAATAAAAAATGAGATTGTACTTAAACAATAATCTCTTTTCCTCAGAAAGTCTGTCTTAACATGAGAGCTGCCTTACTGATTAGGCTACAGAGTGTGCTACTTGAAGTCATTCAATTCTCTGGAAAGCTTTAGTAGTCATTGGTACAGATATATTTATGCAAACACTTCTTAATTTTCATCAATGGCATTCCTGACAGCATCAGCTCTCAACATGGTATCTATGATGATGACACAAACAATTACTCCTGTCTCAATAGTAACTCTGATCAGTTTGATATGGTCAAATCTGTGGCTGATCTCAAAAACGACCTACAGTCTGTTATTAACTGGGGCAAAGGATGGCTTGTTAATTTTAATGCCTTCAAAACAAAACTACTCTCATAATCATCTGAGTGACTCCTTTCTGCCTTCCATCAGCATGGCTGATCCTAATCTCCAGGAGAATGAATTATTGTCCCTTCTCAGGATAACATTCTTGGTTGACATGAAGTGGAAAATTATATTAAATCCATTGCTAGATCTGCTGGTAAGAAAGTTGGTTTACTGTGCCATGCTAGACAATTTTTCTCTTTAGAATCTATCTTACATATCTATATGCCTACCATTCATCCATGCTTTAAATATTTTTGCCACAACTGGTCTGGTGGTCCTGCTATATATCTAGAGATTCTTGATAAACTTCAAAGAAGAATCAGCAATATTATGGGTCTTGACCTGGTGTCTCGACTTCAGTCACTTCAGTCCCATGACCATAAAGTTGCTTACCTTTGCCTTTTCTAGAAATACTTTCATGAGAATTATTCGAATGGGCTCTTTGCTATAGTATCTAGACTTTATGAATTTAAATGCTGTACTAGATTATCAACAAGGTCTCATCAATTTACAGTTGAAATGGCTGCTAGATGTAACCATAAATTCTATGCTAACAATTTCTTTTCTTGCACTTCTCACTATTGGAACACTCATCTGGCTCCATGCTTTCCAGTCAACTTTGACCTACAAAAATTTAAATGCAATGTTATTCATTATCTCCTGTCTTCCTGATTATTCTTCTATTGTTTTTGCTCCTTCGTAATGTTTCTGTTTTCTAAGTAACCCTTTGTGTCTAAGTGGCTTTACTGCTTTGAATGGGGTGATATGATTAGGAAAATAAATAAATAAAAGAAACAAAGACAGCTAGGAGAAATTGGAAGGATGTAAATGAAAGTTTTATTTTTTCGAAAGAAAACATACTAAGTGTAAAAATACTGACAACAAAGATATTACACATTATTTAAGTGTAAAAACATGTTACATGCCTACTCTCAGACCAAGAAAAGGAAAGCTAGTGGATATTACAAAAACATTCTTTTCTCACAAGTCTGGTACATCATGTTGAAAATGGCTGTGTTTAACCCATGTGTCATGAAAGCATCTTCCTTTCGCAATCTATTCCAAATCTCTACTCTGTACAGACTGAGCTTCACTGACTTGTTGTGAATGGTCACATGACTAGCAATGTGTGATGTATATTAATTAGGAAAAAAGAAGAAAAGTTAATCCAACAGAATCATTCCTTATTTTCCCTGATTGTGTGATATATTACTATTTTTATTGATACACAAATATTTTTTCTAATCCATTTTCATCTATCGTGATGAAGGTGTTTTTTTTCAGGGAGGCTCCGTGCCATGAGTTCCTGGGACTTAAGCTCAATCCAGACAAGTTGAAGTCATACATATAATCCATTGCTAAAGATGGTGGAAAAAGGTCAGTTCTAAGTACTACTCCAGTAAGTACTTGACTCTTCCTACTCTCATCCACATTTACAAGATACAGATCAGACTGAAAATGGAATAGTGTTTCCATATATGGGCAATAGCTGCCCAGTTTTCACTTTCCAGCCTTGAATCCAAAAATGTCCTTGTGGGTGATGAATTATTTTCCATCCTACAACTCCTTTCCCACAGATGAAACATTGCTGCTCTATTGTTATTTCCATGGAAAGTGTTCAGACAAATTATATTCCTTAGTTCCACCAGTTCTAACCTTCATGACTAAGACCTGCCATACCATGCATACTGTAGCGAACCAACCTCATTCTCTTTCTATTCCACTGATGAGATATAAGCTCCACTAAAGTAGTTTCTTTCCACAAACCACTGCTTTGTGGAACCGACTCCCAAGGGGATGCTTCCATGATCACTAATATCTTAACCAGTTCAAGTCTAGAGTTAACTGTTATTTTCTAAATAAACTATATCTCTTACACTGTAACCTTGAGTGTCCTTGTACAGTTTGACCATTATTGTAAAAAAGAAACAAATGATTACCCAAGTGTGTCATATCTGCTCCTAGCAACATGCATCATCCCATTACATTAGGGTAGTGGCTTATTCCATCCCAAGATGATGCTTCTCTGATCGCTACAATCTTCATCTGTTCAAGTCTAGAGTTAACCATTATCTTCTCCACATATCCCCCAAAACTGTGCCTCTTACTCTGTAACTATCTCAAGTGACTCTTGGGTCTTATGCAGCATAAATATCATTGTAAAAAAAAAACAACTGAAAACTAGACTTAAGAAAATACTCATCAATAATTAAGAACTAACAAAGCTTTATTTACAAATTTAAAAATAAGAAATTAAGAACAAATATATGAAGATATGATAAAAAGTTATCGACCTGACCCATTTCTCAAAATATGACCAAACACTAGATTTTTTTTTGTGTCCTGTTTTAATGATCTTGATAACTTTTCTGCATCCCTCTTTGTTTTTACTTTTATATTCTTTTAAATTATTGCCATTTACTTATCTTTTTATATATCTATATCTTTCCTACTGTGACGTATTCACTATTAAATCACATTGATCGTACAAAATAAAAGGCAAGAAATGTTAATGATAATTTTGGTTTTGTTTTCAAACAATTGTTTTCTTGAGAATTGCAGGCAACATCCTGAATTGTCTGGCTTCTTGAAACTTTTGCAAAATTCCTAACGTTTCTTTACATTTAAATCTGTTTTATTTTAAACTCAAGATGTCATGCACTTTTAATTTTGATTCTCAAATTCAGTTCCCAGGAATTCAAGCACACTTATTTATTTCACATGTGCTAAAAATGTGTTCATGTTGCTTCAACCAATGAAAATAAAAGTGAACACTTCAAAAATTCTGTTTTGTTTACTCTCTTCTTTCACTGCAATTGTGACAGTTATTTCTAAGATTGACTCTACTGGAAAAACATATTTACCATTTTATCTCCACTGTGATCTAGTATCTTTATGCAAACTTCATAATTCCATCCTCACAGAGCTTTTCATCTTTTTTTTTTAGCAAAGAACTACTAATGCTTAATACAACTATTAAAATTATAGCAGACACATTATTAGAATATACGCTATTAATTAATGAATTTCAGAAAAAATTATACACTATTTAAGTGTAAAAGCATATTACATGCCTACTCTCAGACCAAGAAAAGGAAAGCTAGTGGATATTACAAAAGCATTCTTTTCTCACAAGTCTGGTACATGATGTTGAAAATGGCTGTGTTTAACCCATGTGTCATGAAAGCATCTTCCTTTTGCAATCTATTCCAAATCTCTACTCTGTACAGACTGAGCTTCATTGACTAGTTGTTAATGGTCACATGACTAGCAATATGTGGTGTATATTAATTAGGGATTCTTTTATTGAAAATTATTAGATTCCTATAGAGTGAGTAAATTTTAAAATAAATAATTTATAATTTACAGAGAAAGACAAAAATTATAGAATGTTCAATATTTATCGTTACACTCCGATTAATTTTAATCATTTTTTGAGATGTTTAATAGAAATGACACATATTTTATCATTTCAGGTGTAAAATTTAGAAATGGCTAAAATTTAATTAAAAGATGACAAAGCACTTAAGACAAAGCACTCTCTGAAGAAGATTGCCAACTTAAAAGTGAACAGAATGTTAGTTTAGTGGTGCATTAAAGGACCTGAATCCTCTTGACTTCAGTATCTGGGATATCTTGAAAAACAAGGTTAATGCTACACTTCATGACAGTTTAGAATCTCTTAGGCAAAACTCTTGAAGGAATGGGACAAAATCCTCCAAAGTGTTATCTGCACCTCATGCAAGCCATTCACCAAAAGTCTTCAGCAAATTATTGACACAGAAGGAGGGGGGGCATATTAAGTAGATAGTGTATCAAATAATTCTATGGGGTTTAGTTTTTTTTCCATTTTGTAAAATATTTAAAAATTGTTTTGTTCAATAAAGTTAGACAAAAAACTTTTTAACTTTTTTTTTTCTAATTATTGAACATCCTGTATATGTTGTCTAAAACAAATTTATCCCATTATTAATTTATAAAGTTTTAGCTATTAATCATTTATGGTTAAGTTATTAGAAATGTTTACTCTTCAAGCAACACACTTTAAAGCAGAACCATGCATTTTGCTTTTAAATATTTGCAAGTATACTTCTGCTTAATAGTACATACATGTGTAATGACAAGAGTAACCAGGTGTAGGCTTTAAGAAAGCTTTTTTCAACTGAGAATACAAGGTTCATGTATAGTGTCCTTTTAAAGTTCCAGTAAACAGAAATAGCTCTCTCAAAGAGCAGAGTAACAAAATAAGGGGAAACCACTCTTGATTATTCATAACACTGTGTATAAAAAAAAATGGTAATTTTTAACTATTATCCCAGAAAATTAATAGTGTATCAAAAGGATGGTTATTCCCTTGACACTGCCATTACTGTACACACTTTTGACTCCCTCAGCAATGTTAATTTATATTATTATAAGAATATGTGAACCAAGTACAATGTGGTATTTATTATTTACCTTTTATAAAGATTTATTATTTACCATTTTAAGTTTTTTATTCAGAATTTTATAAAAATATCTATGAACTATAGAACAAAAAAATTTGAATAAACCTGATTTTTCCAGACATAACATATTCTCTTCTCAGATTAATACTTGTTTTAATTATATATTTTTTATAAATTCATGAATAAAAAAAAATTCTTTTCATATATATTTCTTTATAAAATGGTAAATAAGATATATTTCATTTTAGTTCATATATTTTTATAGTCTTTTAAATAAGCAATCTAATAAATAATGTTTAATATCTTTGTTTTCAATTCCCAAGAATAAAGAAAATGTATTTTCATATTTGGGGGTTTTATTAAAATTCTAATCATTGCTTTTTATAACAATTTTTGTTTTCGCTATATCCCAGGCTGTTGGGATAAATAAAATTGAATGAAAATAAGACAAGTATATTTTAACAATAAACAAACAACCAAGGGTTACATGAATTGAAACAATGAATTCCACATGCATGTCAGCTTGCCACTATGTTCAGTTCAGAAATGGTGTGCTCATTATCACAGACAAGGGAAGTAATTCAATTGTATTTTGAGTTATTGTCCTTTATAGGGGAAGGAAATTAGCTTCCCCTAACAGTTTTAGAAAGCAATGATTAGAATTTTAATACCATGGGAATGATATATGCTGACGGTAATAATAGTATCAAAGGAGTAACTGTCCTTTTGACACACCATTTTTTGGTAGGCCTAAAAGACAAAATAGCCAGTACAAGTTGAAGTAGTAAAAAGAGTAATTAAGAAATCTTCCTGTGTATAGTTTATTTCCCCTTCTTATGAAAACTGTCTTCAAAACTAGTAATAAAACAGTGTGCTCAATGTAAAATAACAATGCTAAAGTTTATATTATGAAGAATTATATATCTGTACCTCACCGCTCAATGCCACTTAATTGGTCAAAGATTCTAGTGACTGCAAAAATGTTGCAATAAAGGGCAACATAAATAAGATGGGGTTAGTAATAAAATAATAGTAGTGAATAATAAAGCATTCTCTGGGATTTTTGGTACAATGGAAAACAAAAGTTAGACTATTGATTTGTAATTTGAGCTATCTTTGAAGCAAATATTGCTTTTTACTAAACTCAAGTGACAATGAAGAAAATTTATATGTAATAAATCACTTTTATTGATATTCTGTAACAGCATATTGATATATTAGATATTTCACAACCTTACAGAATATTTTTTTTATGTTTACTATTGTTTTCATTTTTTTTCATGTAATTTTTCTCTTATATTTCTGTTGTTTTTCTTTATTCTCAGTTTATTTTTTTTCTCTCTTTTATTTCTCACATCATTTGATTTTCTTTCTCTCTTTTTTTTTCTTTCCTTCATTCTTTTGCTGTTTCTTTCTTTTTTTATCTCTTCCTTTTATTTCACTCATTATTTTGTTTTCTTTAGTTTTTTCTTTCTTTCCTTCCTTCTTAAACTTCTATTTTGTTTCCTTAGTCTCAATTCTTTCTTCTATTCTTTTTTATCTCTTCCTTTTATTTTTACCTTAGATTTATCATCTACTATAAAAAATTTAAAACATCTTATCTAATCATTGTAACAATATAGCACCTCAACAAATGTAAAATGTGAAAACAACGTTGTTTATGAATTGTCAAGTCCTCTGAGAGATTGCATCTACAATATTTTTCTTCTTCTATGTGCTGTGTCCCTTCAGTATTTTGGAAATCATGGCTCTCCACAACTTCTTGTCCTTTATAGCTCTTAATAAATTTTGCCTTTTTGCTATGTTTCCTAAACATTGTTCCACCATCCATTTACTCAAGCTCATTAATTAGGTTACACTCTGTATTCCTAATGTTAAGCTATAAGTGTTGTTTTATTTCCATTTTCTCTAAAACTTTGTCATTGCTCACATGTTCAGTTCATTATATTCTCAGCATCCTTCTGTAGAACCAGATTTCTACTGCTTCAAGTCTTTTCTCTGTCTGTGAGGAGATTATCCTGCATTCACTGCTATATAGGACAACTGATACTATGTAATAGTTCAGTAGTCTTTGTTTCTAATTAAATTTTTACCTTTCTTTGCTTAGCTTTTGGAAGGAATCTTTCACTATCCCATTACACTTTTGGATTTTGGTGTTGCACTTTCTGTCCACTGCTAAAACACTTCCCAGATATTTAAATTAGTTGTTTTTCGTATCTCAAATTTTTAATTTGCATATAGGGATGTTCCTTTTGCTTACAACCATAAATTCTGCTTTCTTGAAATTGAGGTTTATTTCAACTGTCTCTTCCTGATGTTAAGAATAAGTATCCTTTTTATTTCCATTTTCTTTCCATTTTCATTTTTGTGCACATGTTCAGTTCAAGGTATCTGCAACATTCTTCTGTAGAACCACATTTCTGCTGCTTCAAATCTTTTGTTCATTTTTGAGGAAATTGTCCAGCATTCATTAACATAGAACAGATATCACATAACAGTTCAGTACAATTTTCTTTATTTCTAACAAAATTTTTTGCCTCTCAGTATTCTTCTTAGCTTTTGGAAAGCACCTTTGACTATACCAGCATACCTTTGGATTTCAATGTCACACTTTTCTTCCTCTGTTAAAACACTTCCCAGATATTTAAATTATTGTATTTCTTTGATTTTGGTGTCTTCAATTTGTAATTTGCATTTGGGGCTCATCCTTTTGCTAACAACCATGTATTCTATCTTCTTGCAGTTGATGTTTAGTCTTTTCTTCTCACTTTACTTCACTATCTTCTGTAGGAATTTTTGTTGTTTTCTTTCTATATCTGCTATCAACACTGTGTTATCTGCATATTTTATGTTGTTAAGATTGTGGCGGTCAATAACGAATCATACTAGGACTTCTCATTCTCTCAGAATCACCTCCATGTATAGGCTGAATAAGTCTGGTGAAAAGACACATCTTTACTTTACTCTCCTTTCTATTTTTGTATATTTACTGAATTTATTTTATATATGTATGCAGGCAGATTACTCCAAGTATGGGTTCTGGATTATATTCTTATTAATATCCTTTCCAAATATGTATCAAACGTATCTCCAAAAGTAACAATTAAGGAAAAAAACAGGATTAAATTCTTACATCCAGTACACTTGTACCAGACTCTCTCACAGGTTGACCTGTCACAACTCAGTGCAATCCATTCACATATCAACCACCACATCATGAACAGCCAAAATACAATTATCAATATAACACATAATAGTAGATAATACTCAAGTAAGCTACGATACCTGATGCAAGGAAAGGCTCAGAATCCTAGAAGCTATTATTATACTAAATAAACGGCTTGCAATAAATAAAATATTCACCATGACAGATGATATCTTGGAGTTTATATGATATATTTAATATGTGTACAATAATATATATCTATATCTATATAATAGATGCCAATGACAGTGTGTCATGCTCTTTCAATTAAAGGGACACAACTTTCTAAGTTTCAATATCTCATGTTACAGAAATTTTGGTTTCCCAAGTTTTCATTACTGTGATTATTTTCAGTGATTTTTACATGATATTTTGCAACAAATTTTTTGTATGATAACAATTTTTATAACTTGGAAATAAATTTGAGAATAATTGAAATTAATTGCAAACTCCAAAATCCATGAAATAAAAATAATTGTTTGTATGAAAAGTAAGGACCTATGCACATCAATTTTTCTTTAAATTAAGTGGAGTCAGAATTTTTAAAAGGTAAGCTTAAATATTAATGCAATACTTAAATGCAGCGATCAATTTTGAGTTCTTTTGCTGTTTATTGTTGCCTATCGCATATGGCAGCAGTATGGCTCACATAAAAAAACCTCATCCAACAGAAGACTAGATTGCAATTAAAAGAGTCAAGGCTGCGGCGAGGAAAAGGAAGTCCCATGCAAATGAAAACCCAGATTAAATGGCAGCCAGGAGACCTTCCAATGCTGAGAATATACAAAGATCTCAGGTTTCTGAAACTCCTGAACAAGCCAAAGACCCAATCAAGAGACCTCTGCAGGAGCTCGCTTAAATGCTGCTTTTAAGTTAGTATATATATACACACATAGATGTGTGTGTGCATGTGTGTGTGCACATATTGAAAAAAGTTAAATTTTGTGTCAGGTGTGGCCTCACTACTAATAATTGTTATACATGACATAACCATAGAGTATTTAAAACTTAACCATAGAGTATTTAAAACTTAACCAGAGAGTATTTTAAACTTAACCATAGAGTATTTTAAACTTAACCATAGAGTATTTAAAACTTTTTATGTAGACAAAGGAATTCTGTTTACCACACAGACCCCAACATTAGTTCTTGAAAATGTCTAAGATTGTTGAAAATACTTGAAGAAACAACAATACAAACAAGAACTTCAGACAGTTTACCCACATTTTTTCCCTAAACAACATGTACCACTTTATAATCAAAAAACTGGAAAAATAAAATAAAAATTTAAACAGACAGACCTTGTCAGTTATTTTTAAAATGACACAAAAATATCTTGAAATACTGAAGAGTAAATTTATTCAATAAAATTGCCATTGGCATCAACCACGACCTCCAGATGACTTCGAAATCTACTGTAATTCTTTTGGATGGTCTCCTTGTTTAAGTTAGTGAATGCCGCCATAATCGTTCATCTTTTGGTGTTACAAGAAGTTTTGTTGGTCTCTTGCTCAACTGCGCCTAATACATAATAATCAAGGGAGTTGCAGTTTGGAGAGTTAGGTGGTTAAATGTAAGGGGTTATGTGATTGCAGAAATTATCTAACAGCCATGTCTGTATTCTCCTGCATGTGTGGCATGGTGCAGAGCCCTGTTGCCGGACATAGGGTCTTCCAGCAGCCACCCTCTTGACCCAGGGCAGCACTCCCTCCTCAAAGCACTATATATAGCCCTCTGTGATAAGTCTGAGGCCCCCATCAACAAATTTGTGAGTTCTTTCCTTATCAGAATGATCAGAGTGAGTTTTCTGAGCTGCTGTACCTTCGTAATCACCATTAGATTCAACCGACTCTTTCTGAAGCTGCTGCACTGTCCTCAGATTGACAACCAGAAATTTGGAAAAGAAATGTTTGTATTGGAGCTTCCAGCATGAATGCCAAGCAGTACAGCATGCCTTTTCCAAATTTCTGGCAAAGTGAATTGCATCATGGTGCTCTTTTTCTCACAGTGTCTAACTGACCTTACTATACTGTGCAGTCGACAAAATCAAAAAGAAACAATGTGAATTCATGAAATTAAAAATATAAAATGGCGACAATCTATCCATCTCACACTGTTTATATGTGTCTGTGTGTATATATATATATATATATATATATATATATATATATATATATATATATATATACACACACACACACATATATATACACACACACACACACACACACATATATATATATATATATATATATATATATATATATATATATATATAATATTCTCCCTATTGTCTTTTTTTTCATTCTCATATTCATGTACACATTCTAATTTGTACAGTATTTCTTTTGTATATCTACTTGCTTATTCTTTGCTCTGTCGCATATATTTTCTCTATACTTTTTCTCTCTCTGTTTGAATGTGTATACATATCTACATATTTTTCTTTAACTCATACATATGTCTATATACAGATGCATATGCACACAATTTACTCTTCCTGTGTCTCTTTTTTCTCTTTAATCTGATCTGCCATTGAGCCCTCAGCAAAGTGTCATTTTTCTCTTCTTTTTTTTTTTTCTTCAATTCATCTAACTCAATCTGAGACTCAGAATGCCCTATCATCATTACTCCAACCCCACTCTATTCTTTCAACTCACTTCCACCTTGTGAAGCTATCTTCCTTAGCCTATCCACCACAAAGACCAACTCCCTCCTTCACTAACATCCCTTAAGTGGAATATAAAAAAAACTCAGCTTCCTCTTCCTTGTCTGTGGGCCAGAGTTCACCATAGAACTGCTGAAGGGTAGGAAGAAAGACTGAGGCAGTAAGAAGAATAGTGGATTGGATGGGAATGGTTGGCACATTCTGAATTCTTTGGCTGCCTTAGTGCCAAACAGTAGGGATATACAGGGAGTGTTTTCACCATTATTTTTCTTTCCATCTATTAGCTGCTTTTCTTCTTCTTCATTTTTTCTTTACATATATATGTGTGTGTGTGTGTGTGAGAGAGAGAGAAAGAGAGAGAGTATTCCTCCTGTTACACTGGCCTTCTTTATCATACTGTTTCCAGACCCAACTCTATTCATTTTCTTAAATAACTTCAACAGAATGGAAAAAAAATGGTGACGGAAAAGAAGCCATTATGGGAAGGGACATCTTATGAGCTGAGATTTTACAAAACCCACAAGATTCCATAAATAACTTTACCAGAATTGTAACTTGCTACTGTTCCAAATGACCAAGCTTTTGGCATAATTCTCTCCTCCAAAGACATTAATTTTGGCACCAGACATCCCTGGTTAAAAAAAAGAAAATAGTAGCTTCATCTTTAAACTTGGGGCTGACATACAAGAATGGTTTTATTTATTCTATATTATTTCCTAAGGCTATGTCCCTTCATGGATCTCCACAAATTCCTTTTGTTTTATTATCTGTGAATTGCCATGATTATTCTTAGGAAGGAATGGCTTCCTATTGCTTTCTCTATGGTTTTGAATTATGAGTTGTCTTTCTTCTATGCTGGCTGCTAACCAAGGCTAAAGAGACCTGCTGACCCTTCTATCTAACACATAGCTTAGAAAAGAAGAATTTAATTCATACATTTCTGAAGAGCATTTGTGCAAAAGTTAATGCTATAGACTTGGATGGAACTTGAACCTGAATTGCTAATTTAACTTTAGATGCTGATAACCATTAAGCTACCCACACATCCACTGCACAGTATCTGCATAACTAATTAAATTTATCATCCAATATTTGTTGCATTCCCACTAACTGATAATAAATCAACATTTTTTTTAATCTTTCCTCTTTAATTTAAAACAATGAGATCAAATTAATTAAAGTTTTTAAAGTATCCTCAAACAAGACTTGCTTGCCACACAGACTGAATCAGAGTTGACCATAAAACACTATTTCCTTCATTTTAATTTGACTTTATAAAAAAGTCTATTTTATTGCTTTGTAATCCATTTGAATGATTAGACTTTTGCAGTTTCTCTTCAAATCTACCTGTCTTTTGATTTTTACTTTATATTTGTTTCAAAATCTGTGTTCACATTCATTTCTTTAGATTCTTTTACTTTTTAAATTTAAAAAAAAAATATTTTTTTATTTTTATTTATTTATTTTTATCTGTTTCCAATTTCTTCCACAACAAAAGGATAGCACAATCTTGGAGAGATTCAAACCTGGGGCTCATAGTTTGAAAGTGAACATTCTTACAACTCAGCAACATGAACATTATAAATGCTTTGTTTGCACTAGTGATATCAACAAATGAGATCATCTAAAAGAAAGTAGACAAGGAAAAAAAAGCAGTGGATGACAGATGAAATTCTTGATATAATGAAGAGAAGGCAACAAACAATGCCATGGTATAGTATAGAACATACTAGATTATAAAAAAAAAAACAGAAACAAATACAGACAAATAAAAGAAGAATGGGTCAATGAAAAGTATGTGGAATGACTATCATTAGTAAGGCAAATTAAGAAATAATAAGAGAAGTAACAAGGTAAAAGATGTGTTCATTGACAGGATGCAAAAAATCAAAAGAGGGAACACTGACAATAGAGAAATGAAAAATACTTTAAGAGAACTCTTCCAAGATGAAAGAGTAAAACTTGCAATACACAATAAATATGGATGGATCCAAAATATTAAAGTCTGAAGTGAAATTGGCACTGACCAAATAGAATAGGAACAAAACAGCAGTACCAAATGAAATTGTAATAGAGATGCTAGCAACCTTAGATGATTTTGAATTATACAACAATGGTTATATACTGGAAGACCTTTGTCGATTCATTTTCATATTGCTGCCTAAGAAGCGAGGTGAGAACAAATGTAAGATCCATTGGACAATTAGCATAATAAGCCATCTAATGAAACATATTGTCCAAATTCTGATGAATAAAGCATGTAGAAACAGGACAAGTACAATGAAGTTTTGTTAAAAACACTGGAACAAGGAATGAGATATTTATACTCATAATGATATCAGAAAGACCAATACAAATTCAGAAGGATATATATCTATGTTTTATCTATTATGCAAAAGCATTTGATAAAGTGCATTAAAAAGAATTGTGAGTTCAATATCTGGCTGCTATTGGAGAGTTGAATTAAAAGAAGATAACTGAGATATCTAAAAGAGGCATAACCCATGAAACTAGAACAATCTACCCCAGTGGTTGAAATAAAGGGTTCAATTCAAAATTCCAATCAGGTGAAGAAGGCCAAGACATGAATACAAAGATGAGGACAACAGTCCAAACAATGTAAATAAGAACAATGAAGTTTGGTTAAAAACATTGGAACAAGGAATGAGATATTTATGCCCAGAATGATATCAGAAAGACACATACAAGTGCAAAAGGAAGTACGTCTATATTTTATAGATTATGTAAAAGTGTTTGATAAAGTACGTCACAGTTCTTTAACTGTCGGAACTGCTAGGTAAGCTTGATATATTTGGGAAGAATTTTATAATAACCCAGAACTCATACTAAGAGAAAAGCGCTTGCATATGGATAGGAAATGAATTCGGTAAATATACAAAACTAGAAAGGGTTATAAGACAAAGATGTGTCTTCTCACTGGACTGAATCAACCTACACAGTCAAGCAGTTCTGAGAAAAATATAAGTCCTACTAGTATTCAGTATTGGTGGCCACCATCTTAACAATGCAATATATGCAGATGACACAGTGTTGATAACAGACACATAAAGGAAACCACGAGAACTCCTACAGAAGTTATTGAAGGAAAGTGGGAAGAAAGGACTGAACATCAATTGTAAAAAGAATATATGGCTGTCGGCAAAAGCAACAGACAAAGATATAAACTACAATTGGAGAAATCAATATCAAGCAAATGAAAATTTAAATATCTAGGAAGTATTTTAACAGAAGATGAAAAATGTGACGCTGAAATCTAAAGATGCATTGTCATAGTAAAAAAAGGCCTTCCAAAAGCTAAGCAAAGTATTACAAAACTAGAAAATTTCATTACAAACAGAGAACACACTACTAAACTGTTATGTAATATCAGTTCTCCTATATGGCAGTGAATGCTGGGTAATCTCTTGATAAATGAAGAAGAGACTTGAAGCAGCAGAAATGTTGTTCTGCAGAAGGATGCTGAGAATATCATGGACTGAAAATGAAAGGAATAATCAAAACAAAAAGGACATTTATACTTAGAATCAGAAAGAGAGAGTTGAAATTTCTAGAGCCCATGATGAGGAAAAAGGGCTTGGAGAATTTAACACTCACAGGACAGTGAAGGCAAGAAAGATAGATGAAAACAGTGAAAACCTGATGACTTTGTACAAATGGTTAACAGAAAAGGGATTAGGAGGGATAAAAAAAAGACAAAACTTACTAAAAAATACAAAGGATAGGAAGTTGTGGAGAGCCATGATTGTGCACAACTTGAAGAGACATGGGACAGAGAGAAGAAAAATTTGCAGTAGAATCTGCTTGTTAAAAGCTGGATTCAAATCATCTGATTAATTTATTACACATGTAATTAGTGGCATATATTAATGACAATCTATTACTTAACCTATCTACCACATTCAGTCTCCCATCTTGGGATATCTCCTCTAGTTCCTATTTTGGATTAATCAGTTGTTGCTTGCTAGTTTCCACTGAGTGAAATGATCACTGCTTGCCCGAGAGATTGAACTCACAATTATTATATCACCAAATTTATGAACCAACACTTTAATCCACTAGGTGACTGACCCAGGTAGTACTAAACAAGAACTAGATTAGATACCCCTTGGCAAAGGCAGTGTAACAAGAACAATCTCCCCCCTTCCCACCCCACCACTAAATTAAATAAAAGGTTCAGTATAAAATTACTTGTAGGCTACCCAGATTGACATACACCTGATGAAGGCAGGAGGGTATAATGGTTGAAACGTTATGATCAAAACAACAAAGATGAAGATAATAGTTGGCATGTAAATGATGTAAAGAATGGCAACTCCTAATCCCAGAAATTCGGACATGATAATTGTTTTTTTTAACTTTTCTTGTTCCTACTCATTAGTAATGTTTCTGTTTCTAATTCTTTCACATCCAGTAACCCTTTGTGCCTTAGCGGCTTTATGGCCTTGCATGGGGTGAAATTGATTAAAAAAAAATATATACATAATTATATATATATATATATATATATATATATATATAGATGTGTGTGTGTTTATTTTTAAATATAATTTACTATACATAATCACATGCATAAATACATACATATATATACATATACAGGCGTGTATGCATTTGTATTTTTCCCCATTTTTTTAGTTTCGTTCTTGTAGAAGAATTTAAGTTTACAATTTCTATGTTAGGATTTAGTTTGTTTCTTTATTCTTCCAAGAAGGCTCACATTTTCCCTTCAGTTTTCTGAAATGATAAAAAAAACAGATAAGTGATGAGTTTTTTGAGAAAGTAAATAAAATTTGATCTTTTTTAAGTGAAAAAAAAACAAAAACAAAGAAAAAAGTCGGTTTTTCTGATCCTGTTTTGGAATGAAGTCTTCTGGAAAAGAATTAATGGCATTTTCACAAAGGGCCTATTAAGGCAAATAGCAGCCATGATCAGATTTGTGTGTGTGTGTGTGATTGTATGTGTGTTTGTGTGCGTACCTGTATGTTTGTAAGTGTGTGCACACATGTGTGTAAGTATTTGAGTATGTGTGTAAGTGTATGCATGCATGCATCTGCATTAGTGTGCATGTATTTGTGTGTATGGACATATATGTCTGTAGGCACACACCTGTATATTTGTGTGTACAAACATATGCGTATATAAGTATTTGAGTGTGTGTATGTGTGTGCATGTGTGGTGTTTTGTTGGCCATCTTTTTGTGAGTCTTGTAGCCCTTGAAAGTAATCTATTAAAAATGCATTTTGGGAAGAAAATGAAATTTTTTTTTCTTTGCTGCCACTGCCTTACTGTTATGATTTCAATCTGCCACCAGCTTTTCCCAAACTGCCATAAGCAGTTCTGTATTAATGAGCTTGCCAAAAAGAAAAAAATGAATATATAAATACAAATTAGAAAATAAAATAAATGCTAGTTACAATAACAATAGGGTGTAATTTTTATTTTTCCCCAAGAAAGCAAAACTTAAAAAAAGTAACACAACTTTCATTTCTTTCTTTTAAATTCCATTTTATATATTTTTAAAAAAGTTCCATAAAAATCTAAACAAGCCCTGTGTTGACTTGTGGCTAATGCAGCAATGCCATTTCTCAGCAAAAGCTTCAACAATAAGTAGTAAACTAACAAACATTATTGCATTACAAGTGTGCCACAAAAAAGATACAAGGACATTTTTTCAGCTTAGTGGATTGTTTCATGAAATTGATGCCATAGTAATTGTGAGTTCAATCCCTTGGCCAGTACCTACAGACAAAAAAGGTTACTTTTTCATTGAGTGATTTGTTTTTTTTACAGGTTATCAACCCCTTTTTGAGTTATTTAAAGCCAAAACATATTTTTCAGATTTTAAGATTAATTATTTTATTTATATTTTTTTTTTTTGTTGAGTGAATTTTGCATTAACAATTTGTTTAAGATAATGTTTTTTTTTCAGATACAAATCCTACAATTTAACCCATAGCTTGGGGTAGAAGAGGGTAAACAAGGCTAGCAATAACTGAGTAGTTCTAAAAAGAACAAGACAAGATATACATATACATAGATGGAACAAGAACAATTTACGCCCACTTCTTAATGAATATTTTCTCTAAACTGTATAAATAAATGTCTCGTTGACTCTTGCTTTCCTGCCTGCTGGAAGTCATCGGCTGTTGTTCCAGTTTTAAAGAACACTGGTGAACCATCCAACCCTTCCAACTATTGCACTTTAGCCTTCTTCCTTTGGGAAACTCCTAGAGGCCCTAATCAATGCTGACTTGGTCCAGCATCTTTCATTGCATGGTCTTCTCAGACAAGCAATAGGCTTTCATTCCTCCAGGTCAACTGCTGAAGTACTGATGATAATTTAGGAAAGAGTCTATCATGTTCTAGATAAAAACGGTAAAGCGCAGTCTTTAGCTTTGGATATCTTGAAAGCCTTTGACAGGGTTTGGCATATAGGTCTTTTCCACAAGCTGAAAAGTAATGGTGTCTCCAGACATATTTTTGAACTGATCTAGTCTTTCCTATCAAATTGTGAAATGAAAGTTATCCTGAATGGCCACTCATCTAGATCCTTTTGTACTAAGACAGGTATCCCCCAGGGTTCCATCCTTGATTCTACTGTTTTTAATGTTCATTAATGACCTTCCCAAGGACATCAGCTCTCAATTTGACATTTTTTTGGTGAGTGTATATTTCATTAACAATTTTTTTAATATAATGTTTTTTTTTTCAGATACAAATCCTACAATTTAACCCATAGCTTGGAGGAGAAGATAACTACCAAAGAAGTTGTGTTTTTGCTACCAATAACTACCAAAGAAGTTATGTTTTTGCTACAATAAGCATGTTTCTCTGAAGCTAATTTATCTCTAAATGTAATGTTTGTATTGCCACAACTGCACTTTCTTAGTCATGCTCCCAAAATAAAGACCTCTATTGATTTTGGTAACCTGTAACTTTTTCTGATCAGTCTGACAAGGTCAAAATAGCAGCAGATGATACTTTTGGATGATGTGGTCTTTGCTATTTTTGTTTTATTTTATTTTTTTTAATCATTTCACCCCAAACAAGACAATTACGCCACTAAGATGCAAGCAGTTACTGAGTGTTAGTGAATATTAGAAAAAAAATACTATTAAGGAGAGAGAACAATAAAAGAACAAGAATTAAGAAGACAAAAAAATAATGATTGACATTGTATTTAGATTTTTGAAGATCAAATTTGACTGGGAAGCAAGAAGCCAGAAGAGAGTTCCACAAGCGAGAAGTACGATAGAAGAAAAACTATTAGCATAGAACTTACGATTACATCAAGCAATTTCAACCGGAAAATGATGAATATCAAATATAACTAAAAAGTATGGAGCTAAAAAGAGTCCCACAAGCAAGAAGTGAGAGAAAAAACTGTTAGCATAGAACTTACTGTTACATCTAGCCAATTCAAATGTGAATTGATGAGACCATGCTGCTAATCTAGTCAGCCAGTTATGTGTGATACATGCCTAAGCGATCATATATCTTTTGATGACTGACGAGGCAGATTTTTTCCCACAGTAGATTGCCATTTCTTTCTGCGGTAGACCAGTTTCCATCCAAGGCTATAGAACCCAGTCTGTCCTGCTATGTACCCATAGCTGGAGGGAGAAGAAGAGGATTCATACCTTTCTCAAGGGTATTAGCATGTTAGTGAATGTAATGGAATTCGAACTCGGTTCTCTGATCCCTCAATCCAAGCTGCTATCCATTACTACACTGTGCCAATATAATATTGTGCTTAAATTCATAAAGTCTAGGTACCATAGAAGAAAGTATTTATAGAAAAGGCACAGGGAAGCTAGATCACAATGGTGGGAAAGTGACTGAAGCCAATATGCCAGTTCAACACCAATAACATTGCAGAATACAATAAAAAAATATTTAAAGCAACTGGAAGAATACAATCCATTAAAATATTTAAATTAAACTGTTGCATTTAATCCATTAATTCCCACTGTTGCATTTAATCCATTAATTCCCACTGTTGTATTTAATCCATTAATTCCCACTGTTGCATTTTTGGGTAAGTGACTGTAACTGACTGGGCACCAATAAATTATAGGTAGAAACCTATAATTTATGCAACATTTTTACAAACTTATAATTAATACTGACTACTTATTTAAATTTTTATAAATAATTCTGGATCTACAGTGGCTATCAATGGGTTGATAACCAATGGATATTTGTGGATATGAGGTCAGTTCAAAATTTACAGACAAAAAAACATTTTTATAATAAAAGATGCTGAAAATTTTTCTACACAGTGTGCGCCAAAAGTAGGCTTACAGTTTTTTCATGTTTCCACAGCTCAAAACCAGAGTTAACTTTGCCAAACTGTTCTTTCGGCAAGATGTAGCACCTCCCCATTATGCTTTGGCAGTAAGGGATTACCTTAACCAAACCTTTCCACGACATTGGTTCAGAAGAACGGGCAGCATCAAATGGCTACCTATGTTCACTTGATCTAACACCAATAGATCTCTTTTTTGAGGGTGTCGTAAAGAACAATGTTTATGAGAGAAATTCCAACACAGTGGATGAATTAAAACAGTGCATCTCTTGTTTTCTTTTTATGCACCATGTCCTTTCAGGACATAGACGGTCATGGCTCTCCACTTCTCCCAATCCCTTGTCACTCTCAATAAGTTTTGTGCCTCTGCCAACTCTCCTAGACCACTTGCTTAAGCCCATCAGGTATGTCATGCATTGCTTTCCTTTGTCTCTTTTTCCCTCTATTCAACCTGTGAGTATCGGATTCTCCAGGCTCTCCTTTCTCATTAAATGTCCCAGAAATTTCATCTGCCTTTTCCTTATGTTAAGCATAAGCTTCCTCCTTGTTTGCATCCTCTCAAGAGACCTCATCGTTGCTCACACACTCGCTCCATGATATCCTTAGCATCCTTCTGTAGAACCACATCTTCACTGCTTCATCTTTGAGGATACTGTTTAACATTTGCTGCTGTATAGGAGGACAGATGTCATGTTGCAGCTCAATAATCTTTTCTTCATCACCAAAGAAATCCTCCTGTCTCGCAGTACTCTGCCTAGATTTTGGAATGCATCCTTGGTGATTCCACTCCATCTTTGGATCTCAGCGTCCTCCATCAAAACACTTCCCAGATATTCAAACTTCTGCACATGCTTGATTTTAGTGTCCACGACCTCCAAATCGCATTTCGGGCTCATCCTTTACTGATGACCATGCATTCTGTCTTCTTGTAGTTTATGGTTAGTCCTTTCTTCTTGCTTTCCCTCATTACCTTCTGTAGGAGGTTTTGTAGTTTCTTTCCTTTGTCTGTTATCAGTACTGTGTCATTTGCATATCTTATGTTTGTAAGATTGTGGCCACCAATGCTGAATCCCAGTAGGATCTCTAATTCTCTCAGAATCACCTCACTGTATAGGTTGAATAAGTCCAGTGAGAAGACAGATCCTTCCCTTACCCTCTTTTCTATTTTTGTATATTCACTGAACTCATTTTCAATGCGCATGCATGACGTTTGCTGCCAGTATAGAAATTGATGCAGATCATGATTTGTGTCGTGCTGTGTGTCATAGTATTCAGGAGATGTTCGAGGAATTTTGCAAGGTTGAAGGAGGACATTTTGAGCACTTAAGGGATTAAACTGTGTTAAAAAATGTATGTAAAATATTAAACAAATATATATAAACAGTTTTGAACAAATATGTTTGTAACAAATAAATATAAATGTAATAAAAAGTTTAAAAAAAATGTAAAGTGCATTTAAAGTGTAAGCCTACTTTTGGCTCACTCTGTATTTAATGTCCAGTTAGTAATGTTAGTTACTAACCTTGTATTTACCAAAAAGAGAAATCAACAAGTCAAGTTTGAATTCTAGCCAAATTTATTGCATTCACTTTCGGACTAATGCCCTTCATAAAGGTATGAATCCATTTCTCCTCTCTCCAGCTAAGGGTTAAATAGCAAAGCAGACTGGGCTCTCTTGCATTGAGGTAACAATCAGTCTAAGAGAAGGAAAACTTTGAATTCAAAACAAGATTGAAGAGCTCCCTCAGGTTATATTATCCTACACATCACTGCAGCATATGAGGTGCCCCTATGTGCTATCGGACTTGCGATATAATGTGACAGCTGTGTTCACAATATTTCTATAATCTTGATGTATAATTTTTTCTTTCAGATTCTGAGCATTGGTCACAGATAAAAAAGACAAATATTCAGTAAATAAATAAATAAATAGTAATAAACTTAAATTCCCAATTTTCCTGTTAGATGAGTTAAACAAATCTCAAATATAAAATTATATTAAAAAAATACCTGTATCTTCTATTGTTTCCATTCTAGCAATTCAAATTGATCGTTTTCAAAACCCTACCAAAGAAGTTGTGTTTTTGCTATAATCAGCATGTTTCTCTGAAGCTAATTTATCTCTAAATGTAATGTTTGTATTGCCACAACTGCACTTTCTTAGTCATGCTCCCAAAATAAAGACCTCTATTGATTTTGGTAACCTGAAACTTTCTCTGGTATCAATTGTGGAAGCAAGACAGCCAAAAATGGCACAGTTATTGAGCAACAAAAAACAAGGGGTTGGAAAGTTTGGTATTTATAAACGAATTTTAACACAAATAATAAGTATGAGAAAAAAAGGGAGAGAAATTAAAAACAATCAGGAGGGAAAAATGTTTAAGTAAATAAAATTCTAAGAACAAAAACAACTTTAATAAATCTTGTAAAAATATTGTAAAAAGGAATGATCCCAATTTGGTATGACAGTTAAGAGATGATAAAAAAAAACAGTGGAAAGCCAAGATTTCCTATATCTTGAAGGGCTAAAACATTAAAAGGAAAGAATAGATATTGCAGAAAAAAGCCTTAATAAATCTTGTAGACATATGACAGTAGAATTTCTTATGTCAGAAATTTGGTATTTGAAGCAAAATCCAGTATAGATAGGTTGTGTTATACATGAGGGTAATATTTTGACAACTATTTTGCATTATATTGGAGTGTATCAAATGTATTTACTTTCTTTTGCAGTATGTATTATTTTGTATATTTTTTAAAAGCTTGTATAATGTTCAACATATGTTACCTTTTAGCGATTCTATGTCTTCTGAAATTTTCTCAATAACTGATGACTAGTTTAAAGCAGTGGTCTCCAAGCTTTTTGCGCCATTGACTGGTGTCATGCAAGACAATTTTTTTCCACAGAGCTGGGGTATTGGGTGTCAGTAACACACATAAAACAAGACTGCAATAAAATGGTAAAAAAAAAAGAAGTTTTTATTCCTTCTATGCAGCCCAATACCAAATGGTCCATGGCTTGATACCAGTTGTTGGGAATCACTGTCTTAAACCATCATAATTGATTGATTGATAATTATCATCCAATTCTGGGCTTTATTTCAACAGACAAATCACCAACTGTAAAATATTGTTTCATTTAATTTCTACTTCTTGAATTCTGAGGGTTTATGGCCATATCCTATTGAAACAATGATTTCCTACAAAGTTAAGCAATATCAAGCCTGGTCAGTATCAAAATGGGTACCCAGGTGCTGTAAGCATGTGTGTGTGTGATGTAATGTATAAAGGTTTGGAATTGGAAATCAAAGTTCCAATTCCTGTTGGCTTCATTATATTCACTCATGCATAAATACCCTTGGGAAAGGTATGAATCTACCTATTCTTCCCCCAGCTATGGGTTAATTAGTAGGACTTATATCAGTATATCATTATTATCTCCAATAAATTCTTACAATCTAAAAATATTTTCTGGCTTTCAAATAAGCTGAAAAAGGTTGATAAGCTGTAAAAAATCAATCAATCTAGAATTCTGAGAGGAGCTTCAGTGTATTTGATGTACAATTTAAAATAATACCTCAAAATTGCAAGAATTTCAATCATTTTATCTGTTATTATCATAACTGAAACAAATTGAATTGTACTGAGAATGATTTATCATGAATAAACTTCAGAGTAAAGGTTTGCACAAAATGAAAATACTTTTGATAAACCCTAATATATAATCATAATAATATTAATAATATAATGGAGTCATAGGTAGTCTTTAGATGTGTACATGAAATAACTTTGGATTAAAGGCTTGTAAAAAATGAAAATACTTTTGATACACATTAATATATAATTATAATAATATTAATAATATAGTGGAGTCATAGATAGTCTTTAATCATATATATGAAATAAGCATTGAAGTAAAACTCAGTAAAAAATGAAAATACTTTTGATACACCCGAATATATAATTATAATAATATTAATAATATAATGGAGTCATAGGTAGTCTTTAGATGTGTACATGAAATAAGCTTTGGAGTAAAGGTCTGCACAAAATGAAAATGTACACTTTAATACATAAGATCACAATGCACACAACAGCATGTCCTGATATTTACTAAGTTTAAATGTGGCTTATTAGTGGCCATAATCTTAACAGCATAAGATATTCAGATGGCATAGAGTTTGTAGCAGACATAGAAAGAAAATAACAGGAACTCCTGCAGAAGGTAGTAAAGGAAAGTGAGAAGAAAGGACTAAACATCAATTGCAAAAAGAAACCAGAATATATGGTTGTCAGCAAATGGAGCAGCAGAAGTCACCAAAATCATGCAACTACAAAAATTTAAATATCAGAAAGTCTTTTAACAGAAGATGGAAAATGTGACACCAAAACTGCATTAGAATAGTGAAAAATGCCTTCTTAAATCTAAGCAAAGTATTAAGAAACAGGAAAATTTCATTAGAAACAAAGAAAAGAGTACTGTTATATAAATCCTCTTATATATCAGTGAATTCTGAACAATCTCATCACAGATGAAGAAGAGACTTGAGGCAACAGAAATGTGGTTCTACAGACGGATACCTAAGAATACCATGGACAGAACATGTGAGTAACAAGGAAGTTTTAGAGAAAATGGAAACAAAAAAAGAACACTTAAACTTAGAATCTGAAAGGGACAAGTGAAAGTGTTAGGGCACGTAATGTGGAAAGAGGGCTTGGAGAATTTGACATTCACATGATATACTGAAGCCAAGAAAGACAGAGGAAAGCAGTGTGTAACCTACCTAACAAGCTTGTGCAAATGGTTGGCAGAACAGAGATTAGGAGAGATAACAAAAAAAAACCCTTAATAAGGTCACCATCATCATGACGACGCAGGCAGTTACCCACTTGTTGGCCCATGTGAGTATCGTTTCGCTCTAGCTGACTGCATTTACATTTTTCATTTTTTTTTTATTTTTATTTTTTTATTTTTTTATTTTTTTTCGTTTTTTCCGTTTTTTAAATTTTTTATTTTTTCCTCCCCCCCTCCCTCCCCTCCCTACCGAAAGGCATTTTGTCCCAGTGATGCTACTTATTTGATAATTTAGTAAGGAATCCTGATCCGAAATGTTAACAAAGTAAAAAACTAAAAAATGGAAGATTGAATGTCTTTGACTAGATGCGAGGGTGTCTCGTCAGTATCCTAACGATGTTGTGACTGTATCTTTTTGCTTGATATATTGTCTGAAAGTGGAATTGTTTTTTTCGCCATTCTATCTCCTCTTTTGAAATCTTATTGAAAGCATATCTCCCTAGCCCAGTACTTGGTGGGGGCCGAGGATTGGCTGATGATTCCCCCACCCACCAGGTCGACGCTTGGACACAAGGTAAAGCCTGTATATTCAGTCACCATCATCATGACGACGCAGGCAGTTACCCACTTGTTGGCCCATGTGAGTATCGTTTCGCTCTAGCTGACTGCATTTACATTTTCATTTTTTTTTTTTTATTTATTTATTTATTTTTTTTTTTTTTTTTTTTTTTCGTTTTTCCGTTTTTAAATTTTTTTTTTTTCCCCCCCTCCCTCCCTCCTCCCTACCGAAAGGCATTTTGTCCCAGTGATGCTACTTATTTGATAATTTAGTAAGGAATCCCGATCCGAAATGTTAACAAAGTAAAAAACTAGAAAAATGGAAAATTGAATGTCTTCTACTGGATGTGATAATAAATCCGAGTAACCGTATTTTCAATTTCTTTTTAGAATAGACAATGGGACTTATACTAAGTTAAAACTTAATGTGATAAAGTATAGCCATTTGTGAACCAGGACTCCTTACCTGTTATCTCCCCTCCAATCCTTCCCTCTGTTTTTGTGTCGTCCTTTTTGTGTTATCTGTAATAGGAGTAGGTAGTCCCTTCTACCGCCCGGTCAACACTCCTCCCCTTCTATTGGACATGAGTAGAGGCTTACACCTTGTTTCTTGTCTAGGATGGGGTTCCCGGTACTGTCTTCTCTCTCCGGCCTCTGTATTAGTGCAGCTCTGTTTCTCCGTGATGCGTGCAGTCTGTGGCAACATCTCTTCATTCTGAGGGTACACGGCTGACAGTTCTCTGGTTGCTGTTTCCGACTGGTAGTTAGGAGCCCTAACTCTTGCGTGGCGTCTTGAGCTGCTGCTCTGATCAACAGTTGTATAATACCGGGGTGTTTGTAGTGCCATGTAAAGCGTGGAAAGGTGTCCCTGCAGTCACCTCCGTGGGCAGCCCTGAGGCCACATAATGATGCGGATTTTGCTAACTCCTCTCTGCCAGCGTCACGGTCGAAACTGTCTGTTTTCTCTTACCTCAGGCCTTCTCATCTTTGCAAATAAATCCAACATGAGTTACAAAAACCGAAAGATTTACCCTAAACCAGCATCTCAGAAACCACCTAAACCCTCAACATTTCATTCTCCAACATCCGGGGCATTAGAACAAACTTCTACAGTCTGGAATCCTTCCTCACTGCAAACGGCCCGGATGTACTTGCTCTCTGTGAGACAAACCTTGTCTCATCTATCCCCTCTTCTGATCTCTCGATCCCCGGCTATCTTCCTCTCCTCAGAAAAGACTCTCTAACCCACATGCACGGTCTTGGTGTCTACATCAAGGAACATCTCCCCTGACCAGAGAGTCCTCTCTTGAATCGCCTGACCAGTCATACATGTGTCTCCGTCTCTCTCTCTCCTCAATGCGGTAAGCTATCTCTTCTTCCTTTACCGCTTCTCCATCCTCTCAAGACTGTGAGATACTTGATAGCATTTCTGACAACATAGACAAGGCTCTCTCCTCCACCCGTTTGCTCACATTTTTGTGTTTGGAGACTTTAACGCCCATCACACTCTGTGGCTTAAGAATGCTACTACTGACCATGCAGGCATTCAAACGCTTAATTTTTCAATCTCCCATTCCCTCACACAGATAGTTAACTTCCCCACTCGTTTTGCCCTCAACCGGGTAAGTAAAGCCTCTCTACTCGACCTGTGCTTTACCTCCATCCCCGAATCCTGCAGCACCTCGCAACTATGCCCACTTGGTAACTCTGACCATGCAGTAGTATCGGTTAACATCTCCTTTAACTCCTCCCCTATAAAGAACCTCCTACCACTAGAACTTTGTTCTATTATCAACGAGCTGACTGGGGACGCGTTCGTGATTTCCTCCGCTGATGTCCCCTGGGATGGAGTCTTTAAGCTCCCCGTCCAAGAATGTGCTTCTGAGGTCTCTTCCTGGGTTAAAGCTGGAATCGACGCTTTCATCCCATCAAGGAAATATAGGGTTAAGACGCTCCTGCCCTTGGTTTTCGGCTGCTTGCTCAGCCGCCATCGCCCATAGGAACCACTACTTCCACCTATACCGTGGCGACATGTCTGACTGCAATAGACGTCTCTTTGCCGCCGCCCGTAACGATTGTAAGCGTGTCCTAAATGATGCTAAGTCACTATTTGCGGCTCGAATGAAGGAACGATTGCATCTCGTAAATTTGGCTCCAAAGATTATTGGCGTCTCTGCAAGAGTGTATTGAATAAGTGCAAACCCTCTATACCTCCTCTATTCAACCAGTTTGAAGTCTTGACCTCCTCACCGACAAGGCTGAATGCTTTGCTCGGAAATTTTTCATCCAACTCGACGCTCGACTCTTCTGGTGTACCCATACCCGACTTTCCTCTTAGAACTGAGGCCATATTGAGTGGGTTAAACATAACCTCAACCTTGGTACTGGGCGTTATCTCCAATTTAGATCTCAACAAAGGCGAGTGGTGGAGATGGGATACCAGCCATTGTCTTAAAGAAATGCGGCGCCTGAACTGGCGCCCGCCCTTTCGAAACTATACAACTACTGCCTCAAGGAATCTTGTTTTCCTGACTGCTGGAAGTCCTCTTCGATTGTTCCTGTCTTCAAGAACTCCGGCGACCCTCTGACCCTTCCAACTACCGTCCTATCAGTCTCCTTCCCTCTTCAGCAAAATCTTTGAAGCTCTAATCAATACCGGGGTGGTTAACCACCTCACATCCAATAATCTGCTCTCAGACAAGCAATATGGTTTAATTTTGCCAGATCTACAGCTGATGTGCTCACAGCCATCACGGAAACAGTCTACCGAACTCTCCAAAATAACGGGAAGCCCGAGCCGTGGCACTAGATATCTCCAAAGCATTTGATAGGGTTTGGCACGCCGCCTTCTTCTTTCACAGAAGATCCAGGGTTATGGCATTACGGGTCAATTATATAACGTAATACAATCATTCCTGTCAAACCGTGAATTGAAGGTCGTTCACAACGGATTCTCCTCCAGTTCCTACCCCACGAACGCAGGAGTTCCTCAAGGCTCCATCCTAGGCCCCACTCTATTCCTTTATCTATATAAATGACCTTCCTGACGCCGTAACTTCTCAAGTCGGCATCTAACGCCGGATGACACCACAATTTATTCCTGCCTCAAAAACAAATCCAGTCTCGCTGACAAAACTCACCTTGCCCGGCGCCTCGATAAAAGGACCTCCAATCGATTGTGAACTGGGGCAAGATTTGGCTGGTCAACTTCAACGCTTGAAGACTAAACTGCTCTCTATTAATCACCACAGAGAGCCTTCCCTTCCCTCCATTATAATGTCTGACGCTCAACTTCCGAGAGCAACTCTCTCTGCGGCTTCTCGGTCTCACGTTGACTGGTGACCTGAGATGGAATAAATACATCGAGTCAATTGCCTCGTCCACTGCGAGGAAAGTTAGCTCCCTGAGCCGTGCTAGGAAGTTTTTCTCCCCTGAGTCGATCCTCCAGATATACAAATCCACAATTCGCCCTTGCATGGAGTATTGCTGCCATATATGGTCTGGCGCCCTTCTGTTTGCCTCGGGGGTTCTTGATAGGCTCCAGAGGCGGATATGTAATATGGTTGGCCCTACCCTGGCGTCTCGTCTACAGTCACTTTCTCACAGACGCACCTTCGCCTCCCTCTGTCTGTTCTACAAATACTTTCATGGAAATTGCTCCGAGGAACTGCATTCGCTGGTTCCCAAACTTCATGAGTTCAAGCGCCCTATGAGGCTGGCATCCCGCTCTCACCCCTTCACTGTCGAAACTCATAAATGTAGCCGTCTCTACTACTCTAATAGCTTCATGTCTCGCACCTCTCGCCTGTGGAACTCTCTTCCCTTCTCCTGTTTCCCTGAGAGTTATAATCTCCAGCTATTCAAGTGTAATGTCAATCGACATCTCCAGTTGCCTTAATCTATCTACTACCCTCATCCTTTCTTCTATCACTCCTATCTGATCTTCCTATTTTCTGTAACCCCTTGCGTCCTAGTGGCTCCCCGCCTTGCTTGGGGTGAAATGCTTAAAAAAAAAAAAAAAAAAAAAAAAAGAAGAGCTACAAAGGACAGACATGATTGACCATGCCCTGAAGAGATATGGCACATAGAAGATGCCCATGAAAACTAGACAATAACACACTTCTGAATAATTTATGGAAGGATATCAATGAGTTCTTGAGCATGTGAAAATTCATAAAGAGATTTCATAATTAATGAATCATATTTTTTTTAGATATTTTCGTTTTTAATTTTGGATTAGTTTTGTCTTTGTCAAATTCTTATTGTTGCTTTTTGTCACAATGTTTGAAGTTATTTTTACAATTATGTCAAGAGTATGAAGTATATTTTAGTGGACATATCAGTTCAGTTAGTTTTGGCGTCTGAACCTCTGGGATATGAGTTCAAGCCTCTGTGAAAGCAACCCCCTTATTATGCTTACACACTCTTGATTTTGACAGAATATTCAATCGGGAACATTCTGATAAAAAGTAACACTAACATGGAGAACAATAATTTAAAAATTCTTATAAAAATTAATTTAAAAATTAATGAAAAATTAGTTTAAAAATTCATATAAATTTTAATTTAAAATTTAATTGAAAAATTCATATGAAATTAATTTGAAAGTTTGTAATAATATTTCATATAAAAACTCAAATAAAATATAATTTAAAAACTTGTATCAAATTTAAAATTCTTACAAAAATTGACGATAAAATTGACATAAAATAAAAATTCATATTAAAATTCATATAAAAATTAATTTAAATTTTCTATAAATTTCATATAAAAGTTGCAAATTCTTATCGAATTCTATGGAAACTTAAATAATAAAATTTTTTACTGATACTTTTTTTATAATACTTTCAACAATTCTACATTCCGTGACAGATTAAGCAGTACAGATCGAAAATAATAAACATCCGACAAAATGAGAATTCATGTATAGTACTTTACCAATTTGACTATTTATTCAAGTAACTACACTGTTTCCTATTGTAGCTAATTCCAGACAACATTGTTTCTTTAAAACAATTTGGGCAGCTTAAACCCATTATGTCTGTAGTGACTATTTGTAAACAAGTAACAAAAAAGAGAGGAGAAATCTCTTGTTATAATTAATTTGTGACTGGTTTTCTTTTATCTTCAAAAAAGGATAACACCAGAAATAATATGAAACGAAAACTAATCAAATATGTAATATTAATTGAATGTTGTCACCTCTTTATATTTTATAACTCAATTTGTAACCCTTTATTTGAACCAGACAAATTCTCAAAGACAGGGTTCAAAGTTCAAATATTGGTGGAAGCTTTTTCTTGACTTCTGTTGCATCCATAGAAAGTAAAAATCACCCGAGCATTGCAATAAAATTAAATAATCATGATAATATTTTAGCCAATTTAAAATAATTTAATTGTTGCTCAGTATAAACAATATGGAGTTTTAAAACAGATCAGCAAGTGTGAAGCTCAGTGTCTATTTGTCACCATCATCCTTATGATGCTTTCTCTCTAGTCTTTGCGATTACCCATCAGAACTGGTTGGGATCTTGGATTCACGCATTTGTTGAATATGTTTTGAAATGGTAACTATCACCAGTGTTTCCATGTTTTGGTGTCCATAACAGAAACATTATTGATAAACTCATCCTTATTTATTCAATAGTCCTGGGTATGATGATAAACTACATCCAGCAGCAAGACATCTGATCAGGGGATTAGAGGCTTTCAAGAGCGTGGAATCACCTTTTCACACATATGAGTGCTATTTTAATGAAATTGAAATGCACATCAGTGTTGCAAGGGTTAATTTCTTTTGCTGACTGGCAGAAACCTCTGGTTTGAAGTTGTTTTTATGACCTTTGTATTTAAACTGAACATATTTTCAAATAAATTTTGTATATTTTTTAAATGAACAATTTAGATTGAAATTTCATCATCTTTCCATCAGCAATGTGACATGTATTGAACTAGTAATGAATGTGTCATTGAAGAACTTCACATATGTCTTTATTGCTGTTGTTCCCAGATCACTCTGACCCGGGGTGGTAGCACCTGTTAGGGTCCCAGCTATGGGCAACTAGTGAATCCTCAATCAAAAAAAAACAAAATACTATGAAAGTATAAAAATACATTTTTATAGTAAAAATACCAGCAATACATTTTTATATAAAAAAATTACCAATGATAGATATTTATAGTAAAATAGCCAACAACACATTTCATCTGTAGTTGAAGGTATACAATTGTGTTAAAAATCTATTTAGTTGAAGCCATAAAATTGTTTTCAAAATATTTAGATTTCAGCATTAACCTTTATCATTCTGTATGTCACTTCATTTGCTGTACAAAAAGTTTATCCTACCACTGAAGGTGACTCTGATCTCTGAACAATAGCAGGTTTGAATTTTATAGTTGTGGTGGCATATCCTGCTATGGCAACAGAAAACAACTTTGAATGAAATTACCAAAAAGGCCTTGAAAAAGAATGTAGTGCAAAAGGAAGTAATATTAATAATGCAGAGTGCTAAAGGTTAAATAACCCATACAGGTTGATATACTGGTAAACAAAATCAACTTGGATTGAGGAATCGTAGAGCCGAGCTTGAATTCCAGTTGAATCCATTACATTCACTTACATGTTAATACCCTTGGTATGAATCCTCTTCTTCTCCCCCCAGCTATGGGTAAATAGCAGGACAGACCGTGTTCTATAATCTTGGATGGCAACTGGTTTACGACAGAAAGAAATGGCAACCTACTGTGGGAAAAAATCTGCCTCGTCAGTCATGTATCGAAAGATACATGATCGCCTAAGCATGTATCACGTATGGCATTTAACTGACTGACTGATATGATATATATGCATTAGGGTTTGTTTTTTTAAAAGTTGTTTTTATTTCCCATCCCTAGTGATAAAGTTTTTTGTTTTTATTCCCCACCCCTATTGATAAATTTTACATATGAGGACTAGTTGGGGTATCATGGAGACATTACAGTATTATGATGACTGTGTCAATTTTGCTCTTCTCTTCCACACAACTGGTGAGATGGAAGGTAGATAACTAGAGAGCTATTTTTTTTTTTTGTAGAGTACTGTTTCCAGGATAGATTCAATGCAGCATCCTTGTATATGTCATATTAACTTATTCATCATTGTCATTGCTGTTGTCATTGTCCATAAAAGGGTGTGCCAATTGTTTGGATCATCACAACATTTTCTCTCCATAATTATACATTGCACCTTGTATGTTTTCAGGTTGGCAGAGTATGTCTTCAGATATTTGCTGGATGTGTTTTGAATATGCAACCAGTGCCAGTGTTTCCATATTTTGGTGTCTACAGGACAGATAGTGACAGGCAGGCAAAGAACCAGACCAGTCACTGAAAAGAATTTCATCCACTGTCCCTTACCCTCAAGCTTTGGACACCTAAAAATTCCACAGAGGGAGTCAAAAGAATTACTACTATCAAGAAATACTTACATATCTACATACACATTAACAAAGATTCTCCTCTCTCTCTCTCTCTCTCCATATATATATATATGTGTGTGCTTTCAACACGAAAACTTTCTGATAGGAACTTATAAATTCTTTGAATATTATTGTATATTTTATTTTGAGAGAGAAATTTTTTATCAGTACATGCAATATATATCTTTGTATTAATTTGTATACATTTTTAAAGGTCATAGTTTATTTGGATTAAGGATGTTATCTAAAGATTTGTAAACCCTTACTTTGGTGACTTCTACATCTAAACATGAATTCCAGCAACCGCCAAAGAACATCGCTGATAAACTCATCCTTATTCATTCAGGAGTGCTCTACAATTTTTGTCTTCTCTTCCAAAACGGTTTGTGAGATGATGAGAAGAGCTGCTTTTTTTTGTAGGGTACTGTTTCTAGAATACAAGTCTATTCTTAGATGAACTGTTGTTGATTTAATTAATTTATGACTCTTTTTATTCGTCATAAAAAGAAACTGAAACAAGATGAAAAATTAGTCAAAAATTAATAATAATCAGAACCTGTTTCTTCTTCATATTTTTTATTAACAAAAGATTGAAACAAAACAAGTATTCTATCAGTATCCCATTGGTCGAATCAGATAAATTTCTAACAATAGAGGATCACAGTTCAAGTCTTGATGGAAGTAGTTGCAGCCAACAACTTCTAGTTCTATTAACAACAGTGGCAACCAAAATTTTCACATCATCATTTGTAGTATTATTACTAGGTTAGGTATCATTGTTTGAAGTTGAGAAGGCATCGTGTGTTGAACAAAAACTAAAAATGTTGAGTTGTTTGAGAAAATAGACAAACAAAAGAATGAAAGAAAACAAGATAGGAATTTTTATTCTGTCAGAAACATTTTCCTGTGAATTTTGTGGATAATTCTTGAAAGAAAATGCAAACTGAAGGAATGGAATATTCTTTAGAGTCTCTGTAAAGAATGATGACTATCTAAGCATAGATTAGATGAGGCACACAGCCAAAAGTATAGTCCCACAGTGAGGATCGAATTCACTATTTAGGTGTAATTGTTCAAACGAGACAAGCAGGCAAACCAATATGCCAAATCAAAGTGCCCCAAATCTCTGTAAAGAATGAAGAAAAAGTTGAACTTATTCTGTGGGTGAATTAGAGAGTGAGTGATGTGTATAGTCTAAGCCAGTGAAACCCAAACTTTTAGGGGTTACTGACCCTTTGTATACCAAAACCCAACCCTAATGCCTCTCCAAATGTATGGACACAACACTAACATCCCACCAACCTTTGATTGGATTTTCTTGGTGCTCGTAACAATGAGTGTCTAGTATTTCCCATAATATTTGTTAAATCAATGGGATGCACTCTAAAGTCACAGGCAAGATACACTTCAGGTACAATGTGTGTGTGTTGTGTGCTATGGTTCAGATGTGCATTGCCACCTTCTTTTTTTCTTGCTGCCCCCACTGGATCTTTCCACTGCCCACATGGTGGTGTGGGGTACCACCCACTTTGGAAATGACAGGACTGACAAAATACAAAGGAAATCACATTTCATAACTATCCCCTACACACACATAAGTACTATTTTAATGAAACTGAAATGTACATCAGTGTCACAAGGGTTAATTTCCCTTGCTGACTAGCAGCAATCTCTGATTTGAAGTATTTTTGATGACCTAAAAATAATTTAAACTGAATATATTTTCAAATAAATTTTGTATTTTTTTTTAAATGAACAATTTCATCATCTTGTCATCAGCAATGTGACATGTACTGAACTTGTAATGAATGTGTCATTGAAGAATTTCACATGTCTTAATTTAACAGGCAAAAACATTGTTAAAAAATTCAAGAATTAATGATAATACCCAACTTCTAAGAAATTCAGACAATTTAAGATTAGGATGATTGCCAAAATTGCTTATTTTTTATTTTCAGGAATTGGTGTACAGAAGAATCTGAATTTTGCATAATAATATTGCTTCAATATTTTTTTTTTTTAATCATTTCACTGTAATCAAAGCGATGAAGCCATGAAAACATGTGTTTACAGATTGTGAAAGAATCTGAGAAAAAACACACTATTAAGGAGGGAGGCCAATAAAAGAACAGGATTCAAGGAGACAGAAAATGACAATTGATATTGCATTTAAATTTTTGAAGATAAAATTTGACTGGAAAGCAAGAAGCCAGAAAAGAATTCCACAAGTGAGAAGTGCAAGAGAAAAAATTGTTAGCATAAAACTTATGGTTACATCTAGCAATTTCAAGTGTAAAATAATGAGACCTAGCTGCCAATCTAGTACTGCACTTGAATTCATAAATTCAAGAGGAAAGCTCATAACATTTATAGAAACCACAGAGAAGCTACTTTGGGAAAGTGTCTGAAGCCAAAATGCCAGATCAGGACCATTAACATTGCAGATTCTTCTTTGTATTTTATCAAGAATCTCTAAATATATAGCAGAAGCACCAGATTGGATGTGGCAGCAATATTCAATGCATAGATGAATAGTAGACTTAGTTGTAAAATAGATTCTGATGAGAAAAATTGTCTAGCATGACACAGTGAACCAACTTTCCTAGCAGTAGACGTAACAATTGATTCTATAAATTTAAATTAAAGTTCTTCAAAAACACATTATTTTTCATTATGAATTTATAAATTGTATTAAGTAGGGCCTGATTTATCACTAAGACCGTGGCTTACCCTCCTTAAAATGTCATGTGCCTTCAGGATGTAGGTGATCATGGCTCTCCACAGATTCCTTTATTTATCTGTGAATTGCCATTCTTTGGAAACATAGTGGTGTTATTTCCCTTTGCATTTTTCACAAATTTGAATTCATAGTTTTCCCACTCTTAGACCGGTTGCCATCTAAGTCTAGAGATCCTAGTCTACCCTGCTATCTAACCCAAAGCTGGAGGGAGAATTCATGCTTTTCTCAAGGGTATTTGTGTGAAAGTGAACAAGGCTGGGATTTGAACTCAGCCCGCTGATTCATCTATTTGTGAGGATAACCGTTACTACTTGTTAGAAAAATGGAGAAAAAAAATGTAAATAGAAAAAAAATAGTAAATAAATAAACCACTGGTGCACTATAATAGTTGCTGGTCGTCAGCGATATGGTACCAAAGCAAGCAATTTATGCGGTCTTATAGAATAACCACCTGGCGGGTAGCCAACAAGTTTCAGTTTTGTTTTTTGTTTTTTCTTCTGCAATATAACGTTGAACAAGGCACTTGTCTAAACAGAGAAAGAAATAAAAGAAAAAAAAAAGAAAGGAAAAGAATAAAGAGTGAACAGAAAAGAAGAAAATGAAACCTTACCTAGACAACAGACAATGGTTGGGTGGGGGAAGTCAAAAAGAAATTCTGGGTTGGGTATAAAAAGACAGAAAGAGGCGGGGAGAAGAAAAACGAAGGGTCATGGGATTGTCAGAGACGCAATCTAGGAAAGTTGAGTAAAAAAAAAAAAGTAATTGTGGCGTAACTAGAAGTAATTTCAAATATACCACGGATTTTACAAGTACACAAAGTACGTGATAAAAATGATGTATAAGAGAAAAGACTCGAACAATGCTTTCACAGGCATTTTCGAATTAATAATAAAGTCAGTTATATCACTTTAAATCGGGAAGAGAGTGTACTGTAAACTAAACAGAAACTAATCCCAACAACACAGAATTAGGTTACGTGGAGTAGGGTTGAATAATATGTTCGAACTTAGGATCTCTTAAGAAGGCGAAACAAAACTTGTTTTTATGCTACAGCTAATATTAATAATAACTGCACTTTAAAACTACTTAAACAAAATCAACCATACGTTAAATCGATCAGCACTTTTTACGACCAGATGAGCGAGATTGTTGCAAGCAGGCCATTAAATCTGGAACATTGTGGTTTTTATTTTATTTTATTTTATTTATTTATTTTAAATTAAATCTACAAACTAGAAACCGTACCAATTTGTAAAAAATGGAAAGTAAAGAATGACTAAAAAGAACCGGCATTATTTTTTAAATAGATTGGTCCACTCGTAGGAAATAGGGAAAATTTTGTGGAGGAAGAATTTTTATAAATTATCATTACTGCGCGTCAATTGACACAATCAAAAAAGGGGTTCATGACATTTTAAGAAATCCTTGACTTTTTACAGAGTTATTAGGTCCTAATTTGTAAATTAGACTAAGTCCTAATAATTAGGACTTAGTTTAATTTACAAATGCCATATTTGAAACTGCTTTACCGTCATTGCTGTATGTTTTTCTACTTTTTTTTTTTTTTTTTTTTAAAAAAAAACTTTTTAATTTTTTTTATGGGGAATCGGTAGCACGTGAACAAGCATTAGGGTATAATAATTGTTTAATTGAAGAATAAACGGAAATTATGCAAATTGTTTTTTATTTAAAAGAAATCTTGTAAAAAAGTTTGATTTCAATTTTCAATCATTCATAAGTAGAACAACTAAGTGCAGATAACTCTGTAAAAAACGAGGGGCTGATTTTTATTTTTTTTACACTTACTCTAACTACTGTGTATAATCAGGACTCGCCTTCTAAAATGATAGAAACAAAATTCAATATTTTTCGGTTCTGACAAATATCGCTACTTGTGTAAAGTCTTTGGGCACTTTGACGTGGTGTTTTTACAGTAATGGTTAGCAAGTTTGTCTAGCTAGAGATTAATTACAAACGACTAAGTAAGTGAGTGAGTTCGATCCTCAAAGTGCTCCACACTTTCGGCCTTGTGCCACAACTAAGCTAAGTTTAGAAACTCTTTTTATACTTCCGTTGTTAACGAGTTCGCTTCGTTCAAAGAAAACTGAAATCAATAGGTTCAAGAAGCCTCAGACAGTAACTCTTCTTCAGGAGGGGTCTGGGGTCATTACCCGGCGCCTGAGGCGTCCCAAAAATGGGGAATTCCCAAGGGGGATTCAGCGATTTTTCCACTTTGAAACTAACTTTGTGTCACATTCAGTTGCGACGTGGGTACCCCCTCCCCCTCCAAAAAAACACCTGTAAATAAAGTCTCTAAAGTAAATGAATGAATGCTAATTTACAAAAATTGTTCCCTATTTTTTACAAGTGGACCAGTCTATTTTTGCTTCTTTTTAGATAGCGTCAAACAACCAATATTTTTAAAACTACTACACAGTGTAACCCGTATATAAGAGAGTTGTCGGGACCGGAGAAGTCTCTTATATCCGGGTTTGGTCTATTTTATATACATTAACACATGCTCTAATTTGGGACCAGAGAAAATCTCTCTTATATCCGGGTTACACTGTAGCAGATAAGAATTATTATAAGATATATAAACTAAACAATATTAATTTTTTTCCCTTGGTCATATTTTTCGCACATCGACTGAGTAGAGAGCTCGATCCTCACTTGGTGCTCCACACTTTCGGCCTTATGCCACAGTAAATTATTATTATTATTCGCCTTCACTCAAGATTTTTCATATTTTTCCTTTCTTCTTGCTCGTTTACTTACTTTTTTTAGAAATTTGTTATGGATGCCCACCTTAGCGTGATGGTAGGAGTTCGTCACGTAGACCAATACAAGGATGTACTGAAAAGTTATCGGCTCGACCCACTTTCCAAAATCTACTAAAGTCACTTAAAAAAAAAATCCTTTCTCGGTCAGGTCGAGAATTTTTCTGCGCCCCTAGTGAGTTCAAATCTAACTGGGTTTTCCATACTGTAGTGTAGCCTTGTGCCTGATTAGGTTTTTTTTTTTTTTTTAGAGTAGTGATTTTTCAACCGGTGTGTGGTAATACGGTCGGGTAAGAAGAGGATCGTAGATGTCCCGTGAAAATCTTTAAAGGTCATTATTTTCAGTCCAAAGCGCAAGAAGTGTACATAACAAAATAGACTCCCCACCCCTTTTAAATGGATTAATCGAGTATCATTATAGAATAAAAAAGTAGGTGGGTTTTTAAAAAATAAGATATCAGAACTTATAATAAACTTATAAATAAACTTATAAATTTAAAGTTAAAATAAATTATAAACAAAAAAAATAGTTTTTTTTTTAAGAATTTTAATTATCTTTTTATTACAAATTATATAATAAATTTTAAATTGTTTTTGTTTGTGTTAATAATAAATAAATCATAAAATTTAAAAAAGTATACACTTTTTTTTATCTTTTCAATTTAAATGTGTCGCGGAAGTTTAGAACAAATTCAAGTGTGCTATGAGATAAAACAAAAAAGGGTTCTTTTTAAAAGGTTGAAAAACATTGAACTAGTAGAGTTTTACTTTTATTTACTGGCTGAAAAATTGATGCTGGACCGATATCCCAGAAAAACATCCTGACCAAAGCATAAGAAAGAATAAAATTAAAAAGGTATCCCCAAAGTGCGTGCGCATTTTCGATAAACAAAAACCGCTATCCCCAGTTAAAAAAAAAAAAATTTGCACAAATCAGATAATTATCAGAATTAAATAAAATTTTCAGTACTTATTAAATAATTAATGAATTTTAGGTTGAATAGGTCATTATTTTAGAAATCTTTGAGAAAATAATTTTGGTGTTTTTTTTTTGTTTTTTTTAGTTTCACCAACCCCTTGTCTTTTTCAAATTTGGAGTAAGGGAGTTTGCGAATTTTGTTTATTTAGTTATGAAGACAACTCCTTGAAGATGTTATTTCCGTTATGCAATATCAACCATGAACAAACCTTACCAGAAATAATTCAATAAAACTTAAAGCAGCTTAGGTGTTTGTTTGTTTTTTTAAATTCCCACCTTGGTTGAATCAAGAACCTTTTTTTACACTCCACTAATAACATTGTTCTATAATTCGAGGCACGATATTTATTAAGAAGCCAATGCTTATTTCTTTCTTCTTTTCTATTTAATTTCTTTTCCTTATCTGTTTATTTATTTTTGCGTTACTTAGCGATTCTTTTTATTTCTACTTTCTTTCTTTATCTTCTTCCTTATTTAACACTCTTTTTTTTTTTTTTTATTTCTGTCTGTAAATAAATGTCATGTCAGGGCGTAGGCGATCATAGCTCTCCACAGAGTCCTTTTTTCTTTGTTATCTCTGACTTGCTATGCCTTCTTGGAAAAGATAGTGGAGTAGTTCTCCATGGTTTTGAATTCAGATATTTTTTTTCATCCCTGAGATTATTTGCCACACAAGGTTTGAGAACTTAGTCTTTACTACTTTTAATCTTTAACCTGGTTGGAAGAAATGGTTTCATGCTATTCCCAAAGGAATTAGTGTGAAAGTGAGCGGAGTCTACTTGTATGAAGAATTTTTTCTTCTTCTTCAGTTACGGTTTTTTTTTGTTTTTTTTAAAACTTGCACCACATCTAAGCAATGTTTTTTATCACTACTCGATCTTTAGGCTTTCCCCCTCTTGGCTTTTTATCATTATGTCATGTGATGTGAATGTCAAATTCATAAAGTAAATAAATTACGAGAAGGCCACATATTTGGGACACCGAGTGAGGATCGAAACCACTATGGTCTGCTACGCTGAGACCATGAAGAAAGACTTTGCCGTGAAGAGTCCACAAAGCTTAACTAAGAAATACAGCATAAAATGAAAATGTTATTATTGGGGAATTCAGTAAGGATCGAATTCACCAGGAAGCGAAGCGAGTGTTTTTAATTCTTTTCTGTTTTATTTTGTACTTTTTTTTTTTTTTTTTTATTAAAGAGTCTGTGAATTTTTTCTTTTGGGTCAACAACACTCATGATAAATTAGATCCAGCCAAAAGTTAAATCAAACGCACTTTTGTCTTTCTTTATCATCACTATCAGGTTCACCATTGGGGTTGCCGTAGGGAGAAAAATGGTAGTAAAGAGGTAGGGTGAAAGAGAAGAAGGAGAAGGAGGAGGAGGAGAAGAAGAAGAAGAAGAAGAAGAAGAAGAAGAAGGGAATACAGAAAAAATATTACGATAAAATAAGAAAGATTAAAGAGCGAAAAAGAAATAAAATAAATAATAAAATGAAATAAAGGCTGGAATCAAAGAAAAAGAAAAGGTACGCTGAAAAGTACATAGAGCGATTAAACAGAAAAAAAAAGAACATTAGTTCAAAACTGACAAAAAAGAGAGAAAGAAAAAAAGAGTGAATGCGGGTGTAGGATTGAGGTTAAGCAAGAAGAGAAAAAAGGCAGAGGTCATCACCATGGTAACAGCAGGAACTGGTCTGAGCCTGCTTTCCTTTCCATACTCTGTGTGTGTGTGTGTGTGTGTGTGTGTGTGTGTGTGTGTGGGTGTGTGTGTGTGTGTGTTTCATAGGATGTGTGTATATATATTTTTATTTTATTTTTATTTATATTACATTGCAATGTATGCACTTTATATGCAAGTGTGCTTTGAAATGTGTAAAAGTACTTATTAGACTGGCGTGCAAATATTTTAGTTTCATATCTTTATAGAAACTGTAAACGACGTATTATTCTGGGTTGATAAATTTGTTGCTATAGAGATAGATAGATAGATAGATAGATAGATAGATAGATAGATAGATAGATAGATAGATAGATAAATATAAATAATACATGTGTGTAACTGTATTGTGAGGTAGTAGTAATTGTACCTACCTACCAAGCTTATCTTATCTATTATTGGGATTGTGTGTTTTGTTTGGGTTTGCTGTTGATTTCTCTCTTGTTTGTTTATTTATTTATTTTTAGAATGTTTCTTACTCTCTCTCTCTCTCTACTGTCTATTCTCTTTCTCTCTCTGACATTCACTTTCCATAAGAAAAAAACAAAACAAAAATAGATATGAGCAGAATGAGACAACTTGATAACTAGATTGATAGACTGATAAACTGAAATTTGAAATAGATATGAAGTCTGAATAGACTGAGATAGAGAAATAGATAAACTAAGCAGAGAGAGGGAGAGAGAGAGAGAGGGAGAGAGAGATGATGATAATGATTATGATGAATAAATACTCAGATAATCAACAGATTATATATATATATGTAAAGAAAGAAATATTTATTTGTTTCTAAGAAAATGAACAGAGATACTCATGTCTGAGAGAGATATGATGAGGATGAAGATGACGGATAGACAAGGTAGATAGATATTATGAAAACTAAAACACATACAAAAAATGAGAAAAAGTGCTGTATTGTACTACCCACAAACTTCCGTATATATGCCTTCTGTAATAATTCCTAGTATTTTTAAATGTATCCCCACCCAACAAAAAAGGCGTCGCAACTTGTAGATGTTTTTTTTAGTTTTATTGTCTACCTACGACTACTCAATTAAGGTGAGGTGCAGGTAATACACAAATGCAAAAAATAAAATACAATAAATGAAAAAACTCAAAATGCACACTGAATTGAATGTGGATATTTTTAGATAAAAAACAAACTTTATTGTTTGTACTGTTTATTTTTTACTTGAACCTTCAATAAAAAGACGGACCAGAAACTTTTTTCCTCTCACACCTTCATATATTCAACAGCTGTTGTGAAGACAATAATAAAATTGGCCTAGGTGAATTTTTTCTTTTTTTTTGCTTCTTTGTTTTTTTATGCAACATGAAATTTTTACGATAACATCTTCGATGTCATAATTTAATTTTGATAAACTATTAATTATTTTAATCATTGACTTTGTCTCTGTTGTGATTTGTTTTATCTTCAGATATGTCAGATGAAAGTAAAACAATGTCTTTTTTTAAAAATTTTAACTTAGAAATTCAACCACCGTTCCCTCGTGTGAATTTTTACGTCCTTCTCTTCGAATGAGCGGCTATAATAACTTCAAAGGACTATTATTTATAATACCCGTTAAGTAATTAATACATAATTTCTTGCATAACTTTTTCGAGAAACTTTATCTTAAAAGAAAGAAGAAAAGAAAAAAGGTAACAACAGGTACTCCTTCTCGGAAAACTTCACAGCAGCAACAAAAGAAAAAAGGAAAAAAAGCCAAAAATTAAAAAGTCTTTTTCAGGGGATCCGGAACATTAGTTCAGGGAACACTGGCCTAAGCTAAGAATATTTGTCTAAGGAACACTTGTTTAAAGACGTCTAAGAAATATTGGTTGAGAGAGAATTATGATCTAAATGGGTTGTAACCCGGATATAAGAGAGTTATCAGAACCGGAGAAGAAGTCTCTTATATACGGGTTTCTCTTATATCCGGGTTTGGTCTATTTTATATACATTAACACAGGCTCTAATTTGGGACCAGAGAAAATCTCTCTTATATCCGGGTTTCTCTTATATCCGGGTCTCTTATATCCGGGTTACACTGTACAAACAATGTATCCTAATAAATGCTTTATAAACTACATGTATCATCAGTAAGTCAATAAGTGTCTTATAAATAATATAATATTCTCTGTATATAGTGAATATCAATAAAATTTTATTGATATTCACTATACAAAATAATATTTATGATCTATTTTATTATAAAATAGATTATTTTTGTACATATTAAATTATTTAAAAAAATATTATTATAGCCCAGCGTTTCTCACCCTTTTTTTTTCAACCTTGCGTAACGCTTAAAATAAATTACATGTCTCAAGGAACCCCTGCGCAAAAAGAAAATTATATACCATATCTTTCTCATTTTATTTTCATCGTAGTTCATGTGGTAAATATATATATATTTGAATAACTGGTTTAAGAAAAAATTAATAATACTTCTTTGTCAAATTTTTCAGTAATGAAAATTCATACTGTTCGTTTATAATACTTCATTAGGGAGTTTTCATTCACACACACACACACACAAAAAAAAAAAATTCTAAACTCAAACGTAAAAAATAAACATAAACAATATCATATACCTGTCCTAACGTAAACTAAACAGAATGTATTGTAAACAGTAATTACATAAATGAAATTAAATAAAAAGTCAAAAGTGCATTAGCTTATCTCACCCTTGGGGACCTTTTGTGGAACCTTATGGTTCTGGGGAACCCCGGTTGAGAAATGCTGTTATAGATCAATGCTCCTTAGACGGGTATTCCTTTAACAAATGTCCTTAGATAGGTTTCCCTTAGACCAATATTCTTTAGATGAATGTTCCTCAATCCTTTTTTCAGACTAGGAAAAAAGGAGATGTCTTGAATTTGTGGGTAGCGTATCTAAGAATAAAAGTCAATGCTGAAATAAGTAAGTATTCAGAAACAAGAAAATTTTGTCAGAAACAAAGAAACGTGTATTGAACTGTTGTATAATATCAACCCTCCTGTATAGCAGTGAATGCTGGATAATCTGACCACAGATAAAGAAACTTGAAGCAGCTGAGATGTGGTTCTGCAGTAGGATACTGTGTATACCATGGACTAAACATGGTTAACGAGAAAATTTTAAGGAAAATGGAAACAAAATCAGAAAGAGACAACTAAAATGTCTAGGGCACATAATGAGGACTTGAAGATTTTGACATTCAAAGGATTTATTGTAAGTAAAAGAGAAAAGGGAAACAATAAGTAACCTACCTAATAAACTTTTGTAAATCGATGGAAGAACAGGGAGTGGGATGGAAAGTAGAAAGAGAAACATTGTTATGAGCTACAAAAAATATGAAGTTGTGGAGAGCCATGACTGCTGATGTCTGGAACAGACACAACACATAGAAGATATTGTTGGTAAAATTTTCAAAATATGCTAATATTTATATAAGTACTATATCATGTAAGTTTCTGTCTATAAAATCTATCCTTAATAAATAAATTGCTTTGGATACATTAGGTTTATCATGCAAAGTATTTGCTGTGTATATTTTTATTTATAAATAAGATAGTGACCATAGAAAATTATCTAAATTTCAGTTGTTTCTTTCAACACAAAAAACAGAATGTCAAAAGGACATCGCTATTATTTTAATTACCTTCACTCCTAGGCGATGTTTATTGTTTTAAAAAGGGATGATTAGAATTATAATAAAGCCTAAGTATATGATGAAAGTGAATTTATACATTTTTATTTTGTTCCTGAGAATTTACAACAAGACTAATAAACACTATTTAATATCAGGGAGAAACCGTCCTTTTTTTTCACTGTTTTTGTGGGCACAAAGATCCAAGTTTGCACGATATTCCATGTAGCTGAATGAATTATTATTTTAAATGTTAGATCCTTGATATTCTATAACCTTCATCAGTCTTTCAACCATTGATTTTGTTAAATTTCCTACAGTCTCAACTTTAATATTACTTGCAGCAACTTTTATTGCCACCCAAGATCTTCTCTGTTTGCAAATCATTTTTTATTCCCATATAAACCAATTTTAACAATGAACCACAAGTTTTCTCTTGGATAAATGTTGTCTTCTAAGTCATGTTGGTTGACTCTATCCATGAAGAACTTAATCTCTAGCCCAGTGATCAGGTCCAACCAATGTAGCTCTATATTCATCACTAATAATTATTGTGTAGAAATTTCTCTTTTTGTTGTTTAAAATGATTATTTTTTTGTACTTATTTCTGGGATGAAGTATTATCATTATTTACCCTATTTATATTCAGATTATTGTCCTCATCTTTGTTGTTTTTATCACTGTATAATGTTGCACATTTTTTCTGGCATCAGTAGCATCACAAATCACTGAGTAAAGGGACATGTACAGTAATTTTTATTGATTCCTAAATATGTTCTTTGCTTAAATATTGCTTCCCAATTTCATATATATTTCTTTTAATGATGGATCACAGGTTTTCTACAGGTTTAATATCTGGGCAGTCTGTCAGCTATTCCATTAATTTGATGTCCTTAAAGCCTTTTATTGTCAAAATGAGCATTAGTTTATAAAATATGATGGAATATTTTATTGCATGAACAGACTCTTTCATTTAAAATTTCTTGATTGTAATCTGTACCACTCAAAGGATATCTTATCCAAGAACTTACAATCATTTTCTGAATATTTGTCATCATTAACATCAGCTTTGACAGGACCTATAATTTTATTGCTTACAAAACTAGCCTGAACATTTCTTACCTGTTTTCTTCTAAGTTATGTTGATAGACTATTTTTATGAAAGACACAACTTTTATCGGATGCATCCAATGTAGCTCTATATTCATTACTAAAAATTACTATTGATAAATCCATTTTTTATGTACTTCTTTGCCTAACTTACAAATTTTCCTTTGTGATTTTTACTTAAAGGTGGTAATTTGGTTGCTTTCATGCCTTTAGCCAATATTCTTAATATTCTGTATATTTTCTTTCTGTTTACATTTGCAACCAACAGTTTCTAGAAATGTTTTCTTGCTATTCAATTGCTTATTACCCTTTTAATTTTACTCAAATTTCTTTTTACAACATTCTTAAAGCCATTTTTTTTAAAAAATCTTGCTTCAGCTTCTTTTTTTGATTACTCTTATATCTTTGTTTGATTATTTTTACAATTTTCAATATTGTGTTTCCATCATTGGATAACTTGTTTTGTTTCTTCTTTGTGTATCAGTCTTCCTTATGACTCATATATCAGAAATGAAAAAAAAAATTCTTTTAAAGTGATAAAATATATACATATATACATATAAACATACATATACATATATAAAATATATGCATATGTGAAAAGTGTGTGTATATAAATATAAATAAATATATATATATATAATTATTTATATATTATATGTGTATATTTATTAGAAAGCTCAATATCAGAGATAGAGCTAACATATTTGGTTGGATTGATGTGAGTTTATGACCTGGGTTTTCACGCTTATGCGATCATCACGATCGCAAAAGCGTGAAACCCAGGGTCACAAACTCATATCAATCCAACCAAATAAAATATATACATATGGGCGCACATGTGTGAATGCACACATGCACTATGAGAAAAAAAGTAACTTGCACCAATTAAAAGTGCATATGAAAAAGAAAAATCAAGAAGTATAAACAGTCAATTGCTGATACCCGTTGATGAGTGGATGGTGTGATTTGAAGAGGGTCTGTCTATGAAACTCTGGAGTTGGGATGCTGAAGGTAACATCAATCAGCTAAGTAACAAATCTTTTACTTATATTAATTATATATATATAATACCATAAGTAATTATTCAGGTGAGGCAGCTTTTGACCTTTATACAGCAATTTTACAACAAAAATAAAATATTTTGCATTTTATGCATAATAATCAGAGTAACCTTCATAATTTTGTTGGATAAGGTGTATATTGTACCATGGAAGGAAAATGTAGCTGTTAGTCTATTTTATTCTATGTAGGCACTGCCTGCCTTGCCTACCTATTCAGCATGTCCCTGATATATGTTAGATTTCATTATATTTTATATTCCACTGATTTTATTTAAATTTCATACAATTTTTACTCACTAACATAATAATTTATTTCTATTTTTAATTTTGTAGCATAATATTTCAGTTTGTAGAAAATAATTTATTTTGTAATTAATTTTAATCAGGTAAATGTATTTTTGTGCTGCACTTGTACAATTTAGTGAAAAATGAATGTATGGACAGCCGGGATTGTCCACATTCTAAAATGACATGGCACATAGAAGAAGAAGAAGAAGAAGAAGAAGAAGAAGAAGAAGAAGAAGAAGAAGAAGAAGAAGAAGGAAGTGGTGGTGGTGGTGGTGGTGGTGGTATTGGTGGTAGTGAAGAGGGGTGCTGAAAAATTTTCCTCACAACTATTCAGTTGTAATTGATCCAGCAAAACAAGCTTGCTCACTATGACACCAAGTTGAAGTGTCCAAACATCGAGTAACCTACCTAACAAGTTTGAGTAAATTAGTGGTAACATGGACTAGATGGGATTAATAAGGTGACAAACATTGCTTAGAGCTTCTTTTTTTAAATCATTTCACTCAAAGCAAGGTGATAATACCACTAAGATGCAGGAGATACAGAGAATGAAAGAGATTAAATCTTTTTAAGAGAAGGAACAGGAAAACCAGTCTTATACTGGAAACAAGGAAGCTAAGAAAGATAGGAAATTGTGGAGATACACTGTACAGAAGAAGAAACTTGTTTATTCTTTAAAAATAAAGGACAATGGATGTGTGCCTGGTGTCTGGCCATTTCTTGATCTTGGTGAATCATATGCAACCTGAAGTAACATGTAATATCTACTATAGTTATACATGATTAAAAATTAAATAAATAATTCAGTTAAAGTTAAATTTAAATATCAAACAGAGTGAAAAGTTTACAAACAATCCTTTATTAAAAGTTTAACTTTAATTTCGCTTTTTGTCACAGTTGCAATTGATATTGTCTAAATTAAACTGCAATTAAAACTTAAGCGGAGCACGGGACGTTGCTCATATGCTTTTTACTTTTTCTATCATGGATACTGTGATGTATTTGAAATATTACATACTTTAGGTCCCCGAATGTCTTTTAAAAGTGACTTTATGAGAAGGAATCATAAAGACTGGTGAGTTTAAAAGAAAATAAAAATGGCATGCAAAATAAATGTAAACAAATTATGGTGATTGGTTGTGTATACGAAGAAAGATTACGCCGAATTAAGGTGTTGAATAAAGATAAAATAATTTTATTATTTCTAAATTTTTATAATTTTTATGTACATAGGATGCTGAAGGTAAAAGGCCGAAGGCTTTTTAAGGCCTCTGCAGGAGCTGGCCTAAAGTCCACTCAAAGGGCAGCTTCTAGGCGAGTATGAAATAAAGATTGGTAAATAATAATTGCTTACTGGAATTAAATAGTATTTGATTTTTCAGAAGAAAAATGAAGGTAAAAGAAAAAAAGAAAGAAAGGGAAGAAAAAAAAATGTAAGAAGTGAATAGGCCGCTGACAATTTTCCTTTCCTCAACTAAGATGTAATTCCAAAAGAAATTCTACCGTTTAACCATTGGGTTAGATTTCAGAGACGTTAGTCAGACCAAGAACATTACAGAATTTCTTTCTATATTGCTCTTAGTAATTATATCAATACTTAATTAACTTAATAATTAATACAGGGGCTGGCTTAGTAGATGCAACAAGAGTGTCTCTTTTTATAACCAATTGTAGATATGTTTCCAGCTTTTGAGATTTTTAAACTACCGACTACTTCAAATTTCCTATATCTGTATACTTGCAAAATCCAAGATCTTCAGCTGCTATAAATACCTATCTTTCCAATGTATTGTAAACAGTAATATGTATTGTGATGTTAATTCAAAAATTTTGAACATACCCTTGTATTTTGGGCGGGTAATTGAAAGACAAAAAAGAAAAATTCTATGTAACGCATTTCATCTTTCTATAGAATTATATTCTTATTGATGGAATTATATATATATATACGGGGTGGTGAGGAGGTGGCAAAAATATGAACAAAATTTTGGTTATAATTATACATTGAGAGGAACAGTGAAGATAAAGAGACACTAAATTTAAAATTTTTGGCATTCTATGGGTCTAGACATACAACTTACACCTGATTTCATTTTAGCTTTCCAACAATTTTCGTTTTCATTTTTATTGCTGCTGTTTTAAATATCCCACAAAGTGACAGCAGTAGATTTGTTAAAAAAAAGCTGAAATGTATTAATCTGGATGCAAATTTATTGAGGAAAACTTAGAAATTAGTACACTTTCTATACATTTTAGTCTTAGTAAATTACTTTGACATTTAATAAATGCAACATTCTTTATGCTGAAATTATGATCAGATTCATTATAGAAGTGTGTTTTCTTTCTATTTTCCTGTCATATTTAGTATATCTTGTAGGGATTGAACCTACAGCATATATTTTTTGGTAATTTTTATAATGGTGCAGGTAAAATAACAAACATAAAATACTGACATTATATATTTTTCAAATCACCATTTTTATTAATTTCTGTAGGACATGTTGATGATTAGCTTTAATTTTATTATTAGATGAAATAGTGTCAATTATTATTAATTAATGACAAGTAGTGGACTGTTATGTAATATCAATCCTTCTATATGGACAATCTCCTCACAGATGAAAAAGAAACTTGTAGCAACAGAAATATGGTTCTACAGAAAGATGATGATAATGCTATAAAAACAAAAATGACACTTATATTCAGAATCAGAAAGAATTAAAATTTCCGAAATACTTAATGAAGAAAGAGGGCTTGGAGAATTTGACATTCACAGGACATATTGAAGGCAAGAAAAGAAGAGGGAAACAGTGAGTAACCTACTTAAAAGGTTTATGTAAATGGGAACAGTGACTGGGAGGGATAATAAAGAGGCAAATATTACTCAGAGCTACAAAGGATAGGAAGTCATCGAGAGCCATGATTGTCTACATCCTGATGGGACATGGCAGGTAGAAGAAAAACAGCCGTATGAGAGGGTGCTAAAATTTTCTCAGACTAACCAAGGAGATATTCCAAAAATAATCTGATGTTCCGTCATAAGGTAGGATTTTAAGAAATGATTCTAGCCCAAGAACCAGTCTGAGTAGCAATAAAAATTAGGACGAAAGAAACGTAAGTCATATTTTAATAATTATATTTCCTCAATATATATATTAGGTTGAGTCATAAATACTTTCCGTTTTTGTTTATCAGCTTTATTCATTAAAGTTTTTTTTCAATTATATATCCACCATTATTTGTAGCAACTTATACAGGATGAATATGAATTTGATTAATTATCAAACAGCTCTTATTTTTTTTAACATCGAGGTTCGCCCACTCCAGGTAGAGAGAGAGAACAGTTTATGCAGATATGTGAGGAAGATAACGGTTAACCATAGACTTGAACAGGTTAAGATTGTAGTGATCAGGAAATATCCTTTTGGGAGTTAGTTCCATAGAGCAGTGGTCTGCTGGAAGAAGCTGCTCAAGTGGAACTTACTTCTCACCGGCGGAACATGGAGGGAGTGAGGGTAGTTCACTAAAAATGTGCACAGCCTTCCTAGCTGTGAAGGTTAGAACTCTTGGAACTAAGGAATGTAGTTTGTCAGTGCACTTTCAGTGGAAGTTGTGATAGAGCAACGAGAGGCTTGCGGCATCTCGTCTGTTTGAGAGGGGATGTGGGGGGGAATAATTTGTCACCCACAAGCTCTCCGATACATTTTGAATAAAATTCCACAGGTTTTGATGCAAAAATGTTTTCAATGAATTGTTTAATCTGGTTCTCATTTGAGAAATTTTCTCCCATCAAAGTGTTTTGCAGCGATTGAAAAAGGTAATATTTGATTTCAGGTGGGTGGGGTAGAATAGATCAACTAAGTTATTTTTACTGCATGCAGCCTTACATTGCAAAATCTAAGGTATGTTCGTGTACTTCAAATTTATTCTTAATTGCCACATATAATTAGTATTTAGGTTGACATATTCATCATTACAATTACTTACCAAAAACATAAATTACTTAACCCAACTTAATAGATCAAACATACTAAGCATAGGTGTCTTGTGTAATAACAGTATTTTTTTTAAAATGCTATATCCCTTCAGGATGTAGGTGATCATGGCTCTTCACTAATTCCTATTTCTTTATTATCAATGAATTGCCATGACTTCTTGGGAAAGATAGCGATGTCGATTTCTTGGAAAAGATACAGATATTGTTTCTGCTGCTTTTTTCATGGTGTTGTTTTTGTTTATTTAGAAAAGCCTACCCTATTCTGTTAGTGTCATTTCATCCATTAGCTGGAAGTATGGTGGAGAGATAGATTCGTGTCTCTCCCAAGAGCTTTTGTGCGAAGATGATCGCAACAGAATAGCCAGAGATTTGAACTCGTTCATTGCTTCCAGGCGCTGTCTGTAAATCCACGATATTGATATGAGGTCTCAATCAAAATTCAAAAGCAATAATTGTCTTATATTTTTGTTTCTTGACACTGAATGTAAAAAATAAATAGTATTGCAATACATTAATATTGTAATTTTATGTAAATTCTATGTATGTATTGTAGATAGGCAGCAAGAGACAAAAACAATATTTTTAACACTAAAGAATTTTGCTCAAGGTTGCATATTATTTGTGAATGTTGTAAAAAAGTGGCACACACATATTGGAGAAAAGAATTTGTTTTCCAGCAAGACTTTGTAGAAATTTTGTAGTTGCAATATCATTAAAAGCTACACGATCTTATTATCAGCATCATATTTTTGCAAACCTGCCTTATTAAAAAAAGGAATAGACATTTTTATCTATTATTTACATTTACTTAATCAATTTTCTAATATGCAAATTAATAACTCTTCTTTACAAATAATGTGTCTGTTGTAGAAAAAAATAACCAAAATTAAGATTTGAATTTAGGTCTTTCTAAGCAAGGTCTGCATTTTTAGTTCTTGGTGTTGTAGGAAAAACTATTTTCTCTGTGTCGTAATAGTACTTCTGATTAATTTAAAAAGAGATAAAAGAAAGAATTAAAAAATGTATTAAAAGAAAGCTAGAAAGTCCACAACTAATCTAGATTGTGTGTGTGTGTACGCGCGCGTAAAGACACAGATCCATTCCCAGACAATCTAATTATCAATGAACAATGTTAAAGAGTACAGTTGGGTGGATATCCCAGCATTTCGGTTAGCAGAGAGTAAGTTTTCAAAATGAAGGCTAAAAAACCAAACCATACCTAGCGAACAGTCAATTTTCTCGCTTTAATAAATAAATAATGCGCGTAATGTTTGGGAATCCCAAATACTACAGTGCTAATTTAGACGCCCCACCCAACATGGGATATTCTCGATCGAAGCATTTTTTTTTAACGTATAAATACAAAACGAACACGTTTTTGTCCCTGAATCTCTCACTCTTTCACCCTTTTTCACTTCACCTCCTCGTTTGTATTATGCATCATATCGGCCGGTCGGTCAGGTATGAGATTCCAATGTCAAACTGAGGCAGACATGTCAGTTGTCCGGATTCCCACCCCGACTTGCCTCGGCATCACCTCTGATTTCTTCCTCAATCAACTCCCGCCACCACACATCACCCTCATTTCCTTCCTTCCTTCCTTACTTCCCTGGAACCTTCCTTGGCTAGCCTTCACGTGAAACCCTTTCCCCTCCCTCTTTCTTTTTAGCATGAATATTAAGAATCATTTTTCTTCAAGCCGCCATCGCCAGCCCATCGACCTATCTTTACATAGTAGCAGAACAAGCACTTGTCGTTTTTAACAGTAGTAGTAGTAGTAATAGTAAGTAGTGATTATAAGTAATTGCTGTAGAAAGGTGGGGTGGAATGGTGGAAATAGTGCTGAGAGAGAGAGAGAGAGAGAGAAGAGAGTAAAAGAGAATTATGCCATGAGAGAAAAAGGAGTGAGTGGTAAATAATTTGTCTCTATTTCGGTTAAAGTAAAAAAGCCCTATCTTTCTGCCACTTTAAGTCGAATTCTTAGAAGGCAAGCATCTATTCTAGTTGGATAACAATCACTTGCAAAATAATACTTTTTTTAAAAATAATGTTTACCTACATACAAGGCCCAAGAGTCTCCCAAGGTAGAGAGTTACTGTGTGGCGTTGTATGAGTGTAAGAAAAGGCAAGATGTACAGTACAGATTACAGTTCATGAGGTTATGTAGGAAAAACGGTTAATCCTAGACTTGCTTATTGCATTTGATTTGTAAAATCTAAATTTTGTGAGTGTATCTCAATAAAACTACCAGTGAGAAAGTGCTTGTTTTTGCTAGATAAATTTCTGGGACATTCTGTATTTATTTATCTACAAGAAAAAAAAAAGTTTAGTGCGTGACACACCACCTCGCCCCGCCCAAAGCAATTCAGAAGCAGGAAGAAGAAAAAAAATAAAAGGAAAGCAAGAAAAAAAGGACGAAAGAAAGAAATACAAAAAAAAGTTGTATGTGGGCGAGCGTTGGATAAAACAAAATAAAAGATTGAGTAATGGGGTGAGAGAGTGCGTAATAGTACAAGTGAGAGATGGAGTAAAAATGAATGTGTTAGTAAGTGAGGGAGTTAGTGAGCGCCGGGAAACACTAAATGAGGTCAGCCAGGCACTGCATACTTCCAACATCGACATTGCCAGGCTGCTCCACCGTTTCCCCGCCTCATCTTTTTCACTATTTCTCACTACGACCGCCATTATCACTATTATTACGACTACAGGCTGCTGCTGATGTTGTAACCTCCTACCGCCATCGTGCAGACTTCTCCCACTCCTGGCTATTGTCACATAAGAAAGCGAAGGTGAGGAATAGTTATGAAACCTGGATATTTACAGCAGAAAGAAAGTAATCATGGAAAGAGAGAGGGGGTAGAACGAAAAATAAGAGGGTAGGAGTGAGACATCGGAGAAGAGAAGGATGAAGAAAGTGTAGTAAAAGTATGCAGGAGGAGTAGTGAAAGGAAAGGAAGAAAGAAGTTTAGAAATAAGTGAGGGTGAGTCATGAGAGAAAGAGTGACGGGAAAAAGAGAATGGATATAGAAATAAATAAAGAATAAAAAAATAATGGTTAGAATAATAATGAAGATAATATATTTTTTTTTAAATTATTAAAATATGAAAAGAGAGTGAAAAAGGAAAAGAGTATAGGGAAGAGTAAAGAAAGGTTGGCTGAGTGAAATTGACAAGAACGAAAAGAAAAAAAAAGCATAAATGACAGAGAGAAAGGGAGTGGGGAGGTCAGGAGAAGGTGATTTAAAATTACTACACAAATTATATAACGTAAAAATTATCATAGTTTGTAAAGTGGAGAAAAAGATCACCCTTTTTTATTCATTGACAGTTGACGTGGGGTTATTGCGTGGAGAGAGGTAACGATTTTGTGTGAAATAAAGAGAGGTTTGCATCCTGTTTGGATAAGTAGAGAAGTGTGAGCCCGTCATCACTATGACTGTAAACCTGTCCAATAATGCCCCATCACAACAAAAAATTTATTACCATCATATCAGAAGGTGGTTCTAATCTTATAGAGGAGAACCCATTAAAAAAGTACTTTGGTATAAGGTTAGTGAGATTCGTCAATAATGATATCTTAAAATTTTACTCAAAAAATATTTACTCTGGAAAATAAAATTAAATATCTTTTTATTTTCTAATTCTCTTGTGTTTTAGTTGGAATCAAATTGCTTAATGAACAATTCTCGTGGAGCAGTGGCTAGCAAGCTACATCCTGTACATTAATTCAATCTTTAACTGGGTGCTCCCTTTTTGTGACCTTGTGTCAGATTAAGTAAAAAGTAAAAACTGATGTGAATCGGTCTTTAGCAAGTTAGACAAATAGACCATTTTTAGTGAGTGAGTGTTTGATCCTTACTGGGTTAAGAAGAAGTAAGAACCAATATATTTTCTATTTCATATTGGCCTTGTGCCATTCTCTACATAAAATAGTGAACAGTGAACATCGAATAATTAGAAAGAAAGATAGCAGATTGATTTTCTATTGTAACTGAGTTCGATCCTCACCAAGTGCTCCGTTCCTGTGATTTTTTTACGTTCTCTTTCATTTTTAAGCAAAATAGAAAGAAAATAAACGTTGTTTGTAATAAGAAATAAGCAAGTCATTTGCTCTGTGATGGATTTTTTAGTTTTTAAAAATACTCCAAACTTGTGACTTTGTATTATTAAATTAAAGTTAGTTTAACTTAATTTAATAATGGTAACTAATACTTTTATTTTTGGTTTCCATCAATAACGTGACCAAAAAAAAAAAAAAAAAGAAGCAAAAACAACACCTAAACTTAATTTTTAACTTGACCTCATATCCCGAGTAATAAAAATGAGTGTGTATAATGATTTATTTGGTAATTCCATGAGATGAAATTTCTTGTTCTTAGTTTAGTTTTTTTTTTTTTGCATAAATCCACAAGTACGGGGCACTCAGTGAGAAGCAAATTTAGTACCTAATGGTTAAGCAGGGTAACTATATTATTATTTAACGCCGGACTGCCTGAGAGGTTGTTAAATGTTAATTAATGTTTTGTTAAGTTACAAAAATTGTTCAGCTAAAAAAGATACACACACACACACACACAGAAAACTTGCAAAAAGACTTTTTTTAAGTTTTAAAAAGAAGAAAAATTATTTTGCCCCAAAACCTAACCCTGGACATTTAGAGAAAATACTGTTGAGAAATAATTTATGTAACAACAACGTCAACTGATAAAAATAAAAAATCATTGTTGTTGTCCTAAACTTCCTTTTTTGTTTGTTTTTAATTCCACCCCCGACACTGATGTGTATATCCGGAATATAAAACCAGACAAAAAAATTAAATGATGGTAAATATTACATTACTACAGCATTCTGCAATGAAATGCAAAATAGCAGCAGCAGCTGAAAGCGAAAGTAAAATAGAACAGAGAAGAAGAAGAAAGAAAAAAAGAAAGAAAGAAAGAAAAAAAGAAAGAAAGATCGGGCAGTAGATGCTGCAGAGATGTAATGGAGTTTATTGCTAAATTGCATACGACAAAGGTTGGTAGGCTGGCTGGCTGGCATTGCTCGTCAGTCAGAGTCAGGCAAAGACAAAGACCGATGTCTTCTCTTTCAACTTCTCTCCTAACTTGTTTCGCATGTCTAATTCTTTTACAACTTGGATGTTGTTGCTGCTGCTGATTTTGTGACACATTTTTTTTTTGTTCGATTTTAGAGAAAGGGCGGGAGATAAATTGAAATATTGACGGAGCTTCGTGGCACTACAGTGCTAAGCGTTGTGTCTCGAAGGCTATTGATAATGAGTTCGATTCTTGTTGAATGCTTTGTTGGTGTGACCTTGAGATCAGTTTTTCTTTTTCTTAACTTAAAAAAAGTCACGAGAAGTACAATTAGTACTGTAGAGTAAGAGGATGTATCAAGAAAAATCGGACATTTCACAATCAAAATGAATGAGTAGGTTGAGAAAGTAAGCAAACGAAAGAAAGAAAGACAGGACAGAAGAACGAAGAGAAAAAAACGATAAAAGAAGAAAGAAAGAAAGAAAGAAAGAAAGAAGGAAACGAAAAAAGATAGTAGAGAAGAACAAAACAATGATAAAATAGAAAGGAAGGAAAGACATGAAAAAAGAAAGAAATAATAAAAAAGAAAGTTAGAACTGAATAAATGAAAAAATGACAAAAAAAGAAAGAAATTATAGAAAGAAAAAGAAAGAAAGGAAGAAAAAAAGAAAGAAAGAAGTGTAAAGAAGGAAATAAAGAACAAAAATAGACAAAAACAATAAAGGTAAGGAATGAGTTGGAAAATAAAATAAATAAAAGGTAGAAAATGAAAGAGGACATTTATAAGAATGAAAGGGAGCATAAATGAGAAAAAGAAGTAAGGTGGAAAAATAAAAGAAAGACAAGGAAAGAAAGAAAAAGAAAAAAATAACAATAGAAATGTAAAAAGAAAGTTAAAGAATGAACAAGAAAATAAAAGAAAAAGAAATAATGAATCTGAAAAAAAGAAAGAAAAAAGATGGAAAATGAAAGAAAGGGAGTAAAGAAAGCAAGGAGAAAATAACCAAACTGCTGAACAACGGAACACTTATAAAACTTAGTGTGTGGGTGTCTCACCATGGAGCAGATTGTTAGCAAGCTGTTACTACTGTAATGAATTTGATTCTTGCTAACCTTAGGAAATATCTATAAAATGTAATGATAAAAATACAAACATGTTATTTGGGAGAACTGAAAATATATAATTTAGTATTAGAAAAAAAATTGTGGCATTCAATGAAAGAGAATGAGGGAGTGAAAATAAAACATTTAAGAAGGAAAGAAAGGTTAAAGAGTGAAAGTATAAGAGTGAGCAAGTGGAATAAAGTATTGAAGGAGGGAAAGAGATTAAAGAGTAAAAGTATAAGAGAGTGAGGGAGTGAAAATAAAGTATTGAAGGAGGACAGAAGAATTAAAGAGTGAAAGTATAAGAGAGTGAGGGAGTGAAAATAAAATATTGAAAGAGGAAAGTGAGTGAAAGTGTTAGGGAGTGAAAAATAAAGTATTTAAGGAGGAAAGAGAGAGTGAAAGTATGAGTGAGTGAAAATAAAGTATTGAAGGAGGACAGAAGAATTAAAGAGTGAAAGTATAACAGAGTGAGGGAGTGAAAATAAAGTATTGAAGGAGGAAAGGGAGATTAAAAAGTGAAACTATAAGAGAATGAGAGAGTGAAAAAACATTTAAGAAGGAAAGAAAGGTTAAAGAGTGAGAGTATAAGAGAGAGAGTGAGCGAGTGAAATAAAGTATTTAAGGAGGAAAGGGAGATTAAAGAGTGGGAGTATAAGAAAGTAAGGGAGTGAAAATAAGATATTGAAGGAGGAAATAGAGTGAAAGTAGGAGAGAGAGTGAGTGAGAGAAAATAAAGTATTTAAGGAGGAAAGAGAAAGTGAAAGTATGAATGAATGAATGAAAATATAGTATTGAAGGAGGAAAGAAAGATTAAAGAGTGAAAGTATAAGAGAGTGAGGGAGTGAAAATAACATATTTAAGGAGATAAGAGATTAAAAGGTAATAATATTAGAGCGTGAAAATAAAGTATTGATAGAGCAAAGAGAGATTAAAAAGAAAGCATTAGAGAGTGAAAATAAAGTATTTAAGGAGGAAAGAGAGATGATAGAGTGAAAGTGTAGGTGATCAAGGGAGTAAAGTATTTAAAGACAAACAAGTGTTAGTGAGTGAAATGTAAAAAGATAGGGATGAAGTAAGCAAATAAGAGAAAGGGAATGTAAAGTGGAAATATATCATGTAAGAGAAAATTGGAGATAGAGAATTAATGATAGAAAAGGAGAAGGAAACAAAGAAAAAGAAGACAGAAAGAGTTAAAAAGAAAAAAAAGACAGATTTGATATAAGAAAATAAAGAAAATTTAAAAAAAAAGCAAAGGATATTCTACAATGTCATACAAATATAATTTAAAGTAATATTAAATTTTTTCAGGTGATAGATGATTGAGTTTTTATTAAAATTACATACAAAATTTATAAAAGTTATTTTTGAAGAAAAGAGATGTTTGTCTGTTGATTTTGGCCAGGTAGCTAAGGTCTTAATCTTCACTTTTTGTTAATCTACTGGGGTAAAAGGGGAAGGGCTGGTGTATACTAACCCAACCCCACTGACTGTGTATCAAGCCTGCTTGGTGACTCCTGTAAGTGTTTGTGATCCTCTCTATCTTGTCAACATTTGCCTTTTTCTACCTACATTTATATGTGTTAAAAATTAAACTAAGCACAGCTGAGTATTAAATGATGTCAAATGTTCATGTATTTTGACGTCATTCTGGGGCTTTTTTTTGACACCGTTATGTTGCCTTTTTTGACATCATTCTGGAACTTTTTTTTTCGACATCACCCAGGAACCTTTCTTTTTGTCCAAATCTGTGAATTTGTTTTGTTCATTCTAAGTCTTGAAAAAAAGACCATAAAATTCAGTATTTTTTTATCCATAATGTTGAATGTATTAAAATTATTCAACTTTTTCACAAGAAACATCTCAAGTGGATATTAAAAATTGTTGCAAAACATTGTTGATTTATTTCCAATGGAATGATCTATGTCATGTCTCTAATTCATATTTAGATACAGTGCCTTTATTTTCAATTTTTCTAGTTGAATTGTTCACCTATATTGCATATGATCCATTATTGTACATAATTAGGTTACAATAAAATTTGAATCTTATATGAATATGACCTTATGAAAATTGAGATGTACTAGAGTTGGTAGGGGCCCTGTATCATAGATTTGGTGAGAGTCTGTATCTTAGATTTGGAGTAGGGGCACAAGACTCTTGCATTGACTATGTAAAGAGGAGTAATTAAAAAAAAATGAAGTATTTTACAGCAGGTAAATAGAAGAAAAGCAGGAAGTAGAGATTCACAATTTGAAGGCGTATCAAATCCAGATTGTCTTTTAACCTATAAACTCTGAGACAGATAAATTCACTGTAAAATGTTTCAAGGCAGAGACACATCAAGTGTATTAAGAAAATAACAATGGAGAAGAAAAGTAAGAATAGAATAAGAAAGGATGGGGAGATAATGAAGATAGAGAGAGAGGCAGGAGGAAGAGACAGGGGGATGTTAAAGGAAAGATGAAGTGAGAAAGGATGGGTAAGGGAGTAAGGCGAGAAGAGAGAAAAAGGAAGAAGAGAGAGAATGAGAAGAGTGAGAATAAAGAGGTAAGATTATGAAAGGAGAGAGAGAGGATGAATGAAGAGAGAGAGAGTAATAGGAAAGAGAAGATGTGGCAAAAGGATAGCAAGGAAATGAGGAGAGAGGGGATGAATGAAGAGAGAAAGGATGTGGAAAGAGAGCATAAAATGAGTGGATAGCAAAGAAATTAAGAGAGAGGTTGGATGAAGTGAGATTATAGCAATGAAACAAAGAGAGAGAGAGAGAGAGAGAGAAGATGAATGAAGAGAGGATGAGGAAAGTAAGTAGAGAGAATAACAATGTGATGAAGAGAGGGTATTGGGAGAGGGAGAAAATAAAAAATGGATAGCAAAAAAGATGAAGAGAGAGAAATAGAGAGGACAAGGAAAGAGAAGATGAAGGATGAAGTGAGAGGGTAGCAAAGAAAGATGATGACTGAAGAGAGAAAGGATGAGGAAAGAGGGGATAAAATGAGTGGATAGCAAAGAAGTGAAGAGAGAAGATGGATAAAGAGAGAGGGAGGGGATAAGGAAAGAGAGGATAAAATGGAGGTTAGCAAAGAGATGAAGAGATGGATAAAGAGAAGATGAAGACACAGGATAAGATGAAGAGAAAGAGAGAGAACATATCTAATGAGAGAGGATGAAGAAAGAGAAACGATGAGGAGAGCTAGATGAAGAGAGTTAAAATGGGAGTGGGTGGAGAGAGTGTAAGAATGGGGAGGAGAACATGGATTAGAATAAAGAGAGGATGAAAAGAAGCAGGATGAAGAAAGAGGATTTAGAGAGAAAAGATGAAGAGAGAGATGATGGGAAGAAAGAGATGGTGGGAGGAGAAAAGAAAGAAATGAATAGAGAGATAGAGATGGAGAACAGAGAGGAAAAGTTATTTTGAAAAGTATAAAACAGAGACAGAGTGAGAGGAAGAAATGTAAGAGTTAGAAAACAGAGAGAGAGAGAGAGAGAGAGAGTTGATTGATTGATTTGTTTTTATGGCTTATCAACCCTTTGTAGGTTACTTCATGCTGAAACATTTTGGATTGTAAGAATAATTGTTTTGTATTGTGAATGAATATTGCATTATAAATTTTTTAAGAATAACAATGTTTATTTATTCATATACAGGCCCTATATACTATTTTACCCATAGTTGGGGGATGAGATAGATTTATAACTTTGCCAAAGGTATTTGTATGTAAATGAATGTAATGAACCCAACTGGAATTGGAACTCAGATATCAGATATTTTTAATTCTGAGTTGCTATCCATTAAACCAACCACACATTAGTGAGAGAGAGAGCAAGAGAGAGAGAGAGAGAGAGAGAGAGAGAGAGAGAGAGAGAGTGAATGAAAGAGATAGAGAGAGAGTGAGTGAGAATGAGTGAGTGAGAGAGAGAGAGACTAAAAGCTGTGGGGAATGACTTTGCTATCAAAAGAAAAAGAAAGAAAAAATAGTGAAAGGAAAATATACAATAGAAATATAGAAATTAGAGGAGGGAAACATTAGAAAGAGAGTAAAGGGAAAGGTAGAGGGGGAGTGAGTGAAAGAGTGTAGAGGTAGATAGACATAGAGGAAAAACTAATAATATAGAAGAGAGGGGAGAAAAACTGGAGTGTGAGGAGATGAAAGAAAGCATGAGAGAGAAAGAAAAACGGACACCAGAATAAATTAGAGAAGGAAGGAAGGAAGGATGAAAAGATATAAATTAAGATTAAAAGGAAGAAAAAATTGAGAGGGGGTGTTAGAGAGAGAGAGAGTGTGGAGTAAAAAAAATAGAAGTAAATAGTGTAAAAAGGATAAGAAAAGTGAATATGAAATAGAGTAAAAAGGATACAGAAAAGAAACAAAATAGAGGTAAAGAAAGAGTAAATTCATAACTGAAGAAAATTAAAATGATATAAATAAGCCAAATAATCATTTTGAGAGAGAGAGAGGGGGAGAGAGAGAGAGGGGGGAATTTCTGGATCTTGCCTCGAAGAGTCAAAACAATTCTGGTATTTGGTCAGATTTGGGATCTAGATTGTTCTGACAACTTTTCAGCATCTCCCCACAGACAAGAAGATGCTAAAACAGACAAAAAAAAAATCTATAAAATATATATATATATATATATATATATATATATATATATATTGATATATTGATATATGCAAAGACTGTGATAAATAGATAGATAGATAGATAGATAGATGAACATTGTGATAGAGATGGATAGATATATGAAAAAACTGACAGATTGTGATGTATATATGAACTGACTTAGATAGATAGATAGATAGATAGATAGATAGATAGATAGATAGATAGATAGATAGATCTGAACAGACACAAGTAGATACATAGATTTGAACAGACATAGATATATAGATATACCTGAACAGACATAGATAGACAGGTTTGAACTGACACAGATCGACAGATAGATCTGAACAGGCATAGATAGATAGATAGATAGATAGATAGATAGATAGATAGATAGATCTGAATAGACATAGATACATCTGAACAGTCATAGTTAGATAGATCTGAACCGATATAGATATATCTTAACAGACAGATAGACAGATAGATCTGAGCAGACATAGATAGATAGATAGATAGATAGATAGATAGATAGATAGATAGATAGATCTGAACTGATAGATAGATAGATCTGAACAGACATAGATAAACAGATAGGTAGATAGAGCGGAACTGACCTAGATAGACAGATAGATATATCTGAACTGAACAGACATAGATATGAACAAAGTGAGATAGATATATAAAAAGAGTACAATAGATAGATACATTGAAAGGAATATTGAAAAAAAGCAGAGGAATAAGAAAATTGCTTGAAAAAGGAAATAGCTCTTCACCTACCCAAAAAAGTGTCTGTGAGAGAGAGAGAGAGAGAGAGAGAGAAAGAGAGAGAGAGAGAAGGAGAGAGAGAGAGATGAAAAAAAATGAAATACCAATGAAGAGTATAATTTTGGGCAAAAGGTCAAATCAAAAAGAAAGGGAAGAATAAGAGATTTAATGATAATGAATGAGAAAAGAGGGAAAGGAAAATAATGAAGAGCTAGAGAGAGAGGGAGAGACAGAAAAAATGAAAGAAAGATAAAGAGAAAATAATTATAATATAATTGTTATGAAATACAAGGAGAAGAGTGACAGAAAATAAGAGAGATCGAGAGAGCGTGAAAGTTGTGGGTGGACAAAATTCAGCTGTATATATAAGATGAAGAAGTCAAGAATAGTTTTGCGTTAGTCAGGTTGAGTGCACAAGGAATGGTAGAGGAAGCCTGAAAGCAGTAAGGAATAATGTGACAGAAAATTTATGATATAACGATGGAAAGAGAGAAGAAAAGGAGGAATAAGAGTTGCGATTAAGTGAGACATGAGAAACTAAACATTATTATGTAAGACAGACAGAAAGAGAAAGAGAGAGAGGGAGAAGCAGATGCAAAGAAAAAGAAAGTAAATTTGACGGAGATTTGGCCATAAATTGTAAATGTGAAAGAAAGAGATGAAAAATAAGAAGAAGAAAAAAGAAGAAAATCAGAATTCTCTTTTTAATAAATATGAAGAGATTTTTACTGAGTAAAGAAAAGAGAAAAAATAAGAAGAGAAAATGTAAAAGAGGATGCTGCTTCTTAAATATGTTGGCTCAGATTTTCAAAAAAAAAATAAAACAGTTCTAGAAGGAAAGAAGAGAGAAAAAAAGGAAAGAAAAAAGAAAAATAAATGAATGAAAAAGGTAAGAAAAAGGATGAGAAAGAATAATAAAATCTGGATAAAGAAGAAGATGAAAAGGAGAAACAGTGAAGAGAGCATGTATAAAAGCAGAGATAGTAAGTAAAACCTGAGAATATGTCTAAAGAAAGAAGAGAACAAATGGAAGATAATGATTAATAAAGTGAAGAGGAAGAAGAAGCAACTGGAGACGAGGAGGTAAAAAATATGAAATATCAAAACAGAAGAAAAGAGAATGAAAAAAATAGAAGAAAAATACTGTGAAGAAGAAATGAAGCAACACTAGAGATGATTAAAAGATAGAATAGAATAAAAGAAGAAAAAGAAGAAAAAAGAAAAGCGAAAAAGACAAAACAGAAGAAAAGAAAATGAAGAAAATAGAAGTAAAAATATTGTAAAGAAGAATATACAGAAAAACAAAAAAGAATTAGGAACAGATTAGAAGAAGAAGAAGAAGAAGAAGAAGAGGAGGAGGAGGAGGAGGAGGAGAAGAAGAAGAAGAAGAAGAAGAAGAGGAGGAGGAGGAGGAGGAGGAGAAGAAGAAGAAGAAGAAGAAGAAGAAGAAGAAGAAGAAGGTAAATAAAGAAAATAGAAAAATATTGCGATGAAGAATACACAGAAACACCAGAGGTAAAACAAAAAAGAAAAGAATAATGGAAGGAATAAAATTATTAAAAAATTAAAAAATACAGAAGAAAAATGAAGAACAAATCATTATCATCATCATCACCATTATTATTATTATTATTATTATTATTATTATTATTATTATTATTATTATTCCTCAAGATGCCTTCCCTCTCAACAACAATTGGGTTTGCAATAGATGAGTGTGGATGGGGTGTATAAAGATTTAGGGACATTGTTGGGGAAAGTGGAACCACCAGTGGGTTGTGGTGGGGCAGTGCAAATGGTGGTGGTATGATGAGCTAATGGTGAAGACTTGGGAAGGAGACATCAAGAGAAAGATTCAAAGTGACTAAGGGGTGGGGCAGTGGTATCAGTCATGTGTTCATTTGGTATTGTTTTGTTTGATTTGGAGGAAGAATTTGTCTCTTTCTTTCTTTCTTTCTTTCTTTCTTTTTCTTTCTTTCTTTCTTGCACAATCTCTGTAACCCCCCACCTTCCTCTCTGAGTCACTGTCTCAATTGCTGTTTCTCTTTCTCCTGTTCTTTCTCTATCTCTCTCATCTTTCTCTGCAACAACTCAAGATTTGGTCTGCATTCCTTCTATTTGCAGACATTCCAATGGCACTTTATCCGCACGTACCCGCCCTACCTTACACCATAAACACTGAACATACACATGTATACAAATATATACACTTAGATTCTCAATCGCACACATACAAAATATATTCATTACGACAGGCATACACAGTCTTATAGATAAATCACTCCCGATATAAAATTGTACATACATATGCATTTGTATTCAGATATGAAGGGGTGCTGAAAACTGACTGACCTGCCCCATTTTCTAAAATCTGACCAAAAATCAGAACTTTTTTTAAAATCCCTACTTGGTCAAACTGAAAACCTTTCAGCACCCCATATGCTATACATTAATACGCAAACAAATTTACTTATATAGTTTATGCCTTCTTTGCTTTCTTTAACTTTTACATGGCACACATTAGAAAAAAATTGTTCCAAACAAACAAAGCACAAAGCTATGCAATATACGTTGATGATATTTTTATACTAGCAAGAAATAGCAAAGAAAGGACTAACCTAAAATCTACTCAAGGAAAATCCCCCAAAATTCAATGTTAGCAATAAAATCCCATTCCTCAATGTTTATGTAAAACTCAACACCAATGCATTTAACAAATCAACTCTGAATTGTTTAATCATCTCACATTGTAGTGCCTTCTTTCAAACAAGCAATATAGCTTTCACTTTTCTAGGTCAACTGCTGGTATACTAATGATTACTGCGAAAAAGGTCTATTAAGCTTTAGATAAGACGGGTGAAGCTCGGGCTGTTACTTTGGACATCTCAATTTATGAAAAAGAACAGTATGCCAAACTGTTTGACATGGTTTGGCATACTGTTCTTCTTCATAAATTGAAAAGCTTTGTTATTTCTGGACAAATATTTTAACTAATTCAGTCTTTCTTATCAAATTGCAAAATGAAAATACTCTTGAATGGCCACTCTTCTAGATCTTTCTCTACTAATGCTGGCATTCCCTAGGGCTCTATCCTTGGACCTCATTTGTCCTTTTCATCAATGAGCTTCCTGATAACATCAGTTCTCAAACCATAAGGTCAAATTTGCAGTTGATCTCAAGAATAACCTAGTCTGTTGTTAACTGTGGCAAGGAATGGCTTATTAATTTTAACGCCAACAAAATGAAACTACTCTCTTTTAATTATCTGAGAGAACCCTTTTTAACTACCATCAGCATGGCTGATTTTAAATTCCAAGAGAGTGACTCATTGCGTCTTCTTAGATGACCATTTTTCACTGACATGAAGTGGAAATATACTATTGAATCCATTGATAGGTCTGCTGGTAAGTTTGTTCACTGTCATGCTAAATAATCTTTCACTCCTGAATCTATCTTACATATTTATAAGTCTACCATCTGCCTATGCTTTGAATATTGCTGCCATATATGGTCAGGTGCCCCTGTTGCCTATCTAGAGATTCTTGATAAAATCCAACAAAGAATCAGCAATATTATTGGTACTGACCTGGCATCTAAACTTCAGTCACTTTTTCACCACTGTAATGTAGCTTCCCTGTGTCTTTTCTATAAATACTTTCAGAGTAATTGTTTGGATGAACTCTTCACTATGGCACCTAATCTTTATGAATTTAAGCACATTACTAGATTGGCGACAAGGCCTCATTGGTTTACAGTTGAATTGGCTAGATGTTGCTGTAAGTTCTATGCCAACAGTTTCTTCTATTGCACTTTTCGCTTGTGAAACTCTCTTCTGGTTTCATGCTTTCTAGCCAATTTGATCTTCAAAAATTTAAATGAAATGTCAATTGTCATCTACTGTCTTCTTGATTTTTATTGTTCTTGCACTTTAATAATGTTTCTCTTTTTTCTTATTCTTTCAAATTCATTCACCACTCCCACTGTATCTTAGTGGCTTTACTGCCTTTCATGGGGTGATATGAACTCAAGTGTATAAAACTATTACTGGTTTACCATAATTTTCCCAATTACATTATCAATAACCAAATACGATTATTCCTGCAGAAATTAAAGAGCATCAATCCTAAAAATGCAGCACAACAAAACAGAAATATCTTTTAGCGCAACAAGATGCACAAAAATTATAAACAAGATGAATTTTTACTATCATTAAACAATACATATCACCCATTGACTCAAGCAAATGTATAAAACTTACAATTTACTAAAAAAAAAAATAAAAACTGCCAACTTCACAATTACAAAATAACAATATACCTATCAAATCCAAACTTCAGACCACCAATATATTTTATCAATTTTGACATCCAATACAAAATGGGGACTATTGTAATAAATAGAATAACTACATCGGTCACATGTCAACATCATGAAGTCAAAGACTGACAGACCACAAATGATCACAGTGCAATAAAGAAGTAGTTTTATAACACCTATACACAACTATCTACTCTCATATGAAAAATTCTTATGTCATTCTAAGAAAATCTAATTGTAAAAGCTGTCTTAAAACAATTGAAGCAGTTCATATGAAATGGGTTAAGCCAAGTCAAATTAACCTTTTATGAAAACAGAAAGAGCATGTTGGTGGTCTTTTAAAGATAACCCCCCACCCCAACATAGAATTACTACTACTGCCATTCAGCACAGCTTAGTATTACTACTACTTCTATACAATACAACTTAGAACATAAACTCAGGAAACCATATTAAAATAATGAACCTCTTCAAAATGGCTAAATAATTGGTCAAAAGTGCTTGGGACAATAATCATTATGGACAGTTTCTACACTCTCTTCATCCTTAATAAAATGAAAACTGTAAGAACATTACAAAAAAATTAAGAAAACACTTATAAAATTTTCCTTGTCTGTCACATTCAATCAAACATGTATAAAAGAAAGATTGCTTTCTATATATAGAATATACAACATATACATACACACACACATATATATATATATATATATATATATATATATATATATATGAAGAAAATATCTGGAAAAACAAACAAAAATCCTTAGAATGTGATTATGTTGTTTTAATATGAATGAAATGTCAACGTCTGATGTTTCAGTTTAATAACCTTCTTCAGGACAATATTCATTAAAAATATACAATACAATTAACATAATCAGTATAACTCGACGAAAACGATGGACATAAAAAACAAGTCTTATCCAAAACAGATGAAAGAAAATTTTAAATGATCAGCTTTCCGTTTGAGCGTGGTCACATTGTCGTCAAATGGGCGACGCTTTCAAAACGTATTCTTAAAATTTTATAAAATTTGATTCCAATGGAAAGATTTTTCATATATACAGTTCATTAGAAAATCTTTTCTGTTCTTGTAGGAATACGCGGAGACTAGTAGTTTCTTGTATCTTCGGATAAGCATGCAGTCCTCCATGTAATAAAATGAATTCAGGTTTGTATTTCCAGTGGACAGTATGATAAGCAAATATAAATGGATATATATAGAATTAGTACATAATATATATAAATATATATATATAGAGAATTAATACAAATATAAAATTTCTCACTTAGCATATTGGTGTTACCTTCAGCATCCTGGATAGAGCTTTGTAAACTGACCCCCCTCCCTCCCAGCAATCACTCTGACCACTCGTCAGGGGTATCATCAATTAACTGTTTATTTTATTGTTTTTCTCTTATATATGCACTTTTCATTGGTGAAAAGATTGAGTTTTTCCTTTCATTGTGTGTGTGTGTGTGCATGAATATATATATATATATATATATATATATATATATATATATATATATATATATATACATACAAGTTTTATTAAATATGACTAATGACTAACAAGGTACTGCAGTTAAGTTTTTTATTTAATTTTTCTCATGTTCTTCTTTTCTGGACATAAATTATATAGAAATTGTCCAACTGTTCTGTATATCCAAGTGGTTTTGGCTATACTTTTACCCATTATCAAGGATGATTTTCATTTTACTTTTAACTGAATCTACGGATTATTTTATGTATGTATCTAGAGTTATAGGAATGCTTTATTTTCCAAACACGCTCAGCATATTGAAGCAAATAAAACATTCCTATAACTCTAGATACATATTAGTCATTTTTAATGAAACTTATATAAAAGAGGGGTTGCTGCCCAAATATACTATCTATATATTGTTTAGTAAGTAAATGTGTGTACAAATTTCCATATTTTGTCATGAAGAATGTGACCCTGTATTTTACAAATACTACTTGCGTTAAAATCATTAGCTTCCAGCAGAATTACTTTGTTTAATTATATTTTGGCAAAAATCCAATCTTTATATATATATATATATATATATATATATATATATATATATATATATAGGCTCTTCCAGCACCCCTCTCTTGACACAGGGCAGCACTACCTCTTTAAGTTACTTGATGTTGGCCTCTGTGTTGAGTCTGACACCCTGTGGAAAGATGAATGGAGGCATAACATTCTCATCACTAATGATCATTCCAAACACCTTTGTAATCATCATTAGACTCATCAAACTCTTTCTGAATTCTCTGCAATGTCGTCAGATTGACACTCTCCAATGTTTGTATTGGAACTTCTGGCATGAATGCCAAGCATAACAGCATGATGTTTCCAAATTTCTGGTGGAGTGAATTGTGTCATGTTGCTGTTTTTCTTACAAATGGTGCCCAACTGACCCTACTATACTGTTGAGTTGCCAAAATCCCCAAAAAATAGTGCACCTGCATGAAATTAAAAATATAAAATGGCAACAATTTACCAATCTCACCTTGAATATTGTTTATTGTCACAAATGCTAAAAACAAAGCCTAAACCCCCAAAAGTCGTATATACTTACTATCCTGAATGGATAAATATGCAGTTATATATAAGAACTAAGCAAGGTCATATCACCAAAACACTCACTGCTGGAGAAAGTTGTAAACAATGTGCGATGCTGCCTTTCCTTGTCTGTCACATTCAATCAAACATGTATAAAAGTACTAATGGTTGAACGAAAAAAAGCGCTAGACCATGGGAGTTGCTGGACCACAGAGTGCAGGAATTATTATTATTATTATTATTATTATTATTATTATTATTATTATTATTTCCTTAGGTTTTTCTTGTATACCTATTTCATTTTGGGTCCCAACCAGAAACCTAAGGTCAGAAATGGCTTCATGGCATATTCCACTGATCATATTTTGTAAAAAAAACAAATACAAATCTAAGCTCACACATATTTTACATAGATAAAGCTCTTTGTAATGTGTGAGCTGTACTTGTGAGTACAATTTTTGGTATTTCTTTAAAGTATGAACTATCAGGAATCGCTTCAATGAGTCTATCAAAATATTTTCCAATCGGTCCATGGGCTCCAACTACAATGAGAATTATGGATGTCCTCATGTGCCACATTTTTAGATTTCCACTTTAAGATCTTTGTATTTTGATAGTTTTTTTGAAGATCTTCAAAGATAGATTATAATCTGCAGGGACTGTCATGTCAATAAAGAGGCACATTTTGTTTTTGCGGGTCTCTAATCATGATATCTGAGTGATTAGCTTTGATTGTTCTGTCTCTGTGTATTTTAAAGTCCCTTAAAATTGTTACAGGTCCTATTTCTGTAATTGGGTCTAGGTTTATACCAGTTTCTTGCAGCTTCCTTTTCATAAAAGTGGCATATTTTCCATTGAAGATATTGGCCCACTCTGTCATGCCGAGTTTTATATTCAGTGGGTAATAACACTGTGCAATTATTATTATGATTATTATTATCAAATTGTACTCGATTAGCACAGAGTCTCATAGATTTGCTAAATAAATTATTTTATGTTAATATTGATTTGTTTATTTTTAGTACCTTTCAACATTCATTCATTTTTGTAGCTATTTTCATTGCTTCCAAGAGATATTTGCTTGAATATTGTTTTTCATTATCATGTACATGATGGGACATAAGTTTTTAATTTGATTACAAAACGTTTTCTGCTCTCTACCAGCATGGCTGATGCTAACCTCTAGGAGATAAACTCACTATGTCTTTTTGGGCTCAGGTTTTCCACTGGTATGAAGTGAAGTGATTATATTGAATTAATTGCTAGGTCTACTGCTAAGAATGTTGGTTCACTGTGTCGAGCCAAACAATTTTTCTCACCAGAATCCATCTTGCACATTTATAAATCCACCATTTATTCAGGCATCAAATGCTGCTACCATATCTAGTCTGGTGTTCCTGCTATATATCTTGAGATTCTTGATAAAATCCAAAGAAGGGTCAGTATTGTAATTGATTGTGACCTGACATCACGACTTTAGTCCTAATAAAAACAGATATTGTAAAAATTCATGTTTTCTTTCTCATAAAAATATAGGTATATAATGGAAATTTGACGAACACTGATTGTTTAATAGAAATAAAATCTGACAATGTATATCAGAAGAAATGTGATGAATATGTATGAGATGGACAGAAATATGTATTCATATATGGATATAGATGTATATATCAAACTGTATATTTGCACACAATATCAAATATTCATATAACTTATTTATGAGTTATATAAATGAACCAATAATTTAAATCTACCTACACGAACACAGACACACAGATACACACACAGACACACAGATACACACACAGACACACACACACACAGATAAACAGACACACACACAGACACATGTGTGTGTTTGTGTGTATATATACATGTAAAGATAGATATATTCATGAATATTGAGTATATATATATATATATATATATATATATATATATAATATATGTCAGCCTGAGAAAGAAATCTATAAAAAAAGTGTTATGTTTAATAATTTGGTCAGATTTTGAGCAGTGTGTTGAATTGAATACTTTTCAGTACCACTTTGTATATACACGCACTTTTAAATATATATATATATATATATATATATATATATATATAGGGAAACAAAAAGGGCACTTATATATAGCGTCAGAAATTTCTTGGAGAATTTGACACTCACAGGACATATTGACAGAAGACAGAGGAAAACAGTACCATAACCTAACAAACTTTTGCAAATGGTTGACAGAATAGGGATTAAGAGAGATAGCATTAAAAAGTTACTAAGAGCTACAAATGATAGAAAAATGTGGAGAGCTGTTATTACCCATACCGTGAAGGGATATAGAAGGGAAGAAGAATCTATCTAAAGAATAATATATATATATATATATATATATATATATATTTTTTATTTTTTTTTTTTTTCTGTTATCACTAAAAATGTTAATTTTAGTGGGTATACATGTTTGAGTTGTTATGCCTGTTTTTATTCTATTAAATAATGAAAATTAATAGCAACTGACCTAAATTGAGAAGTCCTACTGAAGAAAAGTTGTGCCTCCAGCAGGAATTGAACCTGCAATCACTCTTTCAGCCAACATGTGCCTTTACCAGTTCAGCCATGGAACCAGCCTGACAGGGTAACGTTTGAATAAACTCTTAATGAAAAACCATTTTTCTTGTTGAAACTTCTGCGATATCCATATTTGAGTAGATGCTTTGTTTATTTTAAACAGTAGTTTATTTCATCTACTAGTCTGCGTACTTTCACAGGAATTGAACATGCATCACTCTGCAATGAAATAAAATACTATCTAAAATAAATGGTGTGTCTACTAAAATAAGTGTATCTTCTAAAACTAACATCTATAATATATATATATATATATATATATATATATATATATATATATATATATATATATATATATATATATATATGTATATATATATATATATATATATATATATATATATATATATATATATATATATATATATATATATATGTATATGTTCCCATTTCATATATATGAATGTGTGTGTTTGCATACTATAAATTACACCTAATGTTACCACATCTTTGTAAGAGAATGTAAGACCTTTGCAGGACTAAAAAGCCACATGTACACTTGCTATATTCAAGGATAGATCAAATGATACCATTACATGAAGTCAAGCTACAGCTATCATTATGCCTTAATTAAAAAATAAAAAAAATGAATTATTTAAACAAGATATAAATAAAAAAAAATAGATATTTAAACAATAAGTAAATTAAAAAAAACAGAATACACATATATTTTCAAAAACTTTCGAAAACCCCAGAACATTCTGGAAACTTAACCTAAATATAAGTTGTTACTGATACTGAATATGACATTGTTACACCATCTTTTGAGACTCAGAGTCAAAAGATAAAGAAAAGAAAGAAAAGAAATAATGAGAGAGCATAAAGAGACAAGAAAATTATGAAAAGAAGAAATAAACATGACATCCTACACACATATGCCCATATACGTGTATATACATAGACAGTTGCACACACACACACACACACACACACATATGCCCATATACAGGTATATACATAGACAGTTGCACACACACACATATGCCCATATGCCCATATACAGGTATATACATAGACAGTTGCACAGACACACACACACATATGCCCATATACAGGTATATACATAGACAGTTGCACACACACACACATATGCCCATATGCCCATATACAGGTATATACATAGACAGTTGCACAGACACACACACACATATGCCCATATACAGGTATATACATAGACAGTTGCACACACACACACATATGCCCATATGCCCATATACAGGTATATACATAGACAGTTGCACACACACACACACACATATGCCCATATACAGGTATATACATAGACAGTTGCACAGACACACACACACACACACACACACACACACACACATGCCCATATACAGGAATATACATAGACAGTTGCACAGACACACACACACACACACACACATATGCCCATATACAGGTATATACATAGACAGTTGCACACACACACACACACACACACATATGCCCATATACAGGTATATACATAGACAGTTGCACAGACACACACACATATGCCCATATACAGGTATATACATAGACAGTTGCACAGACACACACACATATGCCCATATACAGGTATATACATAGACAGTTGCACAGACACACACACACACACACACACACACACATATGCCCATATACAGGTATATACATAGACAGTTGCACAGACACACACACACACATATGCCCATATACAGGTATATACATAGACAGTTGCACACACACACACACACACACATATGCCCATATACAGGTATATACATAGACAGTTGCACAGACACACACACACACACATATGCCCATATACAGGTATATAAATAGACAGTTGCACACACACACACACACACACATATGCCCATATACAGGTATATACATAGACAGTTGCACACACACACACACACACACACACATACATGCAAAGAAGAAAAATCAACCAATAGAATAATGCATAAATTATTTTTTTAACTTAATATAAAAATAAAGAAAATGAGAAAATTGACAGACATTTGCTGATACCTGCTGACGAGTGGACTGAACAATTACACAAAATTTCATCTGTGAAACTCTGGAGTCAAGGTGCTGAATATAACATCAATCAGCTAAGTGACAAATTCTGTATTTGTATTAATCATATATATATATATATATATATATATATATATATATAGACAAACCTCTCATCGAGGGAATAATGGGGGGAGAGGTGGTGGTGCCAAATGTCTGTAAATGGGAAGGGATTATTTTTGAGTTATAAAACCACAATAGTAGTTATGGTCATAATGTAAATACTATAAACATGTATATATGGCTTGAATAAATATATACTTACTAGACATATTTATCAAAATAACAAAAATAATATATTTCTCACAGTTCCTTTCTCATACATGCACTAATATATCGTATTTTCCATCTTTGTTTACAACTGAAAGGTCCACCATTGCTGCCAAGGGCTCACATTGAGAACTAATATGCTAAGCCCACAAATTTTGAAATACATGACTGATGATTTGGAAATTTTTTTCCTGCAGATTTTTTTATCTTGGCTGCAGATTTTGTCTGTTGCAACCAATTTTTTTGTAGATAAGAGGTTTGTATATATATATATATATATATATATATATATATATGTACACTCCTGATCAAAAATTTAAGACCACTTGAAAATTTTTTTAAAAGTCTGTTTTTCATGGAAAAATTTTAAACATTTCTTACTTATGCTTACTAATTTTATAATCTAAAAGGTTATGTCGACAAAAAGTTATAATCCAAACATTTTATTGAGAAATTGACATTTTTATAAAATGAGGCGTTTTACACTGGATCAAAATTTTAAAACCAGAATCAAAAATTCTACGAAATTGTACAAAAAGTGTACAAAAACATTCAACAACCAAATTTAATAATGAGTTCTACCTTCACTGATGACTTAAAAATTCTTTCGGGCATGATAGAAATTAGTGTTGCCATTAAGCTGTGAGGAATATTGCTCCATCTTCTGAAGATAGCTTCACAAAGTTCATTTTTTGTTGAATATTGTTTGTTATTTCGATAAACATCTCTTGCCATCTATCCCCAAACATTTTCAATTGGGTTCAAGTCAGGTGAGCATGCAGGACGTCTCAAGAGATGGACCTCATTTTCTTGTAGAAAGGTCAAGGTCCCGCATGCAGTGTGGATTGTAGCTTTATCCTATTGGAATAACCATCCATCCCCACACAAATGATGGCCCTCCATCACCAACGATGCTTTTTGTAGCATGCTAACCAGCCGCTGTCTGACAACCCTGCACCACCTGGAGCTCCATCATCCCCCTGTCAGAAAAGACACCCCATACCATTAGGGTGAAAATTTCAGGAGGCATGTTTTTGTTCTGCCAATATCATTGGAAGCCATCAGGACCATCTAGATTGAATTTTTTCTCATCAGAAAACAGGACTTTCTTCCATTTCTCAATGTCCCATGTTTGGTATTCACAACCAAACCTTAAATGGTTCACTTTGTGACATGGAAGCAGCCGAGGAATTTGTTTGCACTTTTTATTTACCATGCCTTTTTGTCATAAGCATCTGTGGCTGCCTTAATTTGACTAGAAGAAAGTCCACTGGCTTTCATAACAACCCGTCTTATTCTCCTACTCAATGCCAGAGAAATTTTTGGGGGGCTACCAGAAGACTTTGCATTTCCATAATTTGCACTGTCCTTTAGAAAGTTGCAAATCACAGTTTTACTACGATTTACCTTAGCTGTGATTGCCTGCTGTGACAAACCTTGATTATGGAAATCTAGAATTCAAGCATACTCAACTTCGGTAAGTTTGCTTGCTTTAGGCATGGTGACACCTTTATGCAGTAATTGCTGATCTCTAACTGAACTAAAAACATTGGAATTACCCTAGATCTAACAATTTATACCCCCTTGTCTTATAATTTTGATCAAGTGTAAAACACCTTATTTTATAAAAATGTCCATTTCTGAATAAATTGATTGGATTATAACTTTTTGTCTACATAAACTTTTAGAATTTAGAATTAGTAACTGTAAGTAAAAAAAAGTTTATAATGTATTCATGAAAACAGTCTCTTATAAAAAATTTTTAAGTGATCTTAAATTTTTGATCAGGAGTGTATATATATATATATATATATATATAAAATGTAAAATATAAAAATAATACCTTATCTGCTTAAGTTTCTAAATATAATCATTGATCAGGCCAAGCTATAGTTTTATAAAACTATAACCTGGCCTGATGATCATTTATTATAGGGAGAAACTCAAGTAGCTAAGTTATTATTTTATATTTTATATAAGCTCTACTTAGTACTGAGCACTGTTACTGGATATTTTCTAAAACTTAATAGTGACTAACTATAATTGTCAATCAATAAAGACAACTGTACATTCTCTTATATACATACATAAATATATATTTCTTACATCTTTACTTCTCTTTTTTCTCTCTGTATCGCTTCCTGTGAGATGACCTATTAAATATGTCATTGTCTGGTCCTTACCCCCCTTCCTCATTATTAAGTATTGTAATAAGAATAAATGGAAAATCATTCCTATCTCTCCCTTCCCTCTCTAATTTTGACTATGTCTCTCTATATCACCTTACATCAACATAAAACTAACCCTCAAAAGTGTATAAAAAATATATGTAAATTTAAATTCATTTTTTTCACCCTTGGAAGTGTGGTCTGATGAGTCAGGGATAAAGAAATTCCATGAGGAAATAAATTATAACCAACTTAAAGTTGTCAGTTTCCATTGAATATATATATATATATATTTGGTGAAATAAATTATTGTAATGGTACCTTAAAGTGGTCTGTTTTTCATTATATATATATATATATATATATATATATATATATATAGAATTTAAAGAGTTGAGTGTTTATTGGATTGTAGTTTATACATATTACATATAATAAATAAAGAAGAAGCTTACAAAACTTGGGTTTCTACAACAGACCGGACCATTTATTCTTTTTTCATAGTAACTGTAAGTATAGCAATGGGAAGCAAAGTTCTTCAATATATCTTGTGTATATCTGTTTTTCTTTTCTGGTCCAGAAATAAGTTAGGATAAGTAAGGATAAGAATGTCTAAAATGGTTGAGCTGGAATGGCCAAATTATGAGTGGTGCTGGAAGGCATATCTGAAAACTCAGCATTGTAAAGTGAAAAAGAGAGAGATTCTGTCCTTTCTAAAAGTAGGGTTATAAAACTGCACAGGTGAGCAAAAACTCTTTTTTGTTCCTTCCTTACTAGCATCATAGGAAAAATGTATTTACTTTTTTATTTTATTTTATTCTTTGTCATTATTTACTGGTTTTATTTCATCCACCCAACCACACACACACATGCACGTGCACACACACACACACACATACATACATATATACATACATACATACATACATACATATATAAATATATGTATATATTTTTATATATATCTGAAAATAATTATAGACATTATGTCTGCTAATTTTTAAGAAAATGCGTTCATACTCATGAATAACCTTCTGTGTATTGATGTTAAAGGATGAGAGAAATGTGCTATGCAGTGGGGAAAATAAGTATTTCAAAGTATTTCTTCTTCCAAAATCATCTTCAGGGGTGCAAGTAATACAAAACTATAAGTTGTTCATTAGTACAAGTATTTATACAAGGTTGTGCGTTGTTATCCATTACCGTAATTTTTTCATTATGCTTTTAAATGTAAAATGGTTGACAAGGTACTAAGCGTTTATTACAACATATAGTTTTGTACTACTTGCACCGCTGGAGATGATCTTGGAAGAAGAAATACTTATTTTGGAAGAAGATTGAAAGTACTTGGGAAATGAAAATAAAAGATATTTAAACAACTATAGCACATTTCTCTCATCCTTTAACATCAATACATGGAAGGTTATTTGGGAGTATGAATGGATTTTGTTAAAAATTAGCAGATATAATGTAATTTATTCAATCTGACATGCCTTTTAGAGAATTTGCTGCCTAAATACACAAATTTATATATATACATATATATATATATATATTAATTATATATGGAGCATATATATATATATATATTATATATGGAGCATTTACTTAAATATTTGTATCTATAAAAAGAATGTATAAACATAAAATGTCTTTATATATATATATATATATATATATATATATATAAGACATTTTATTCTATGTTTTATATAGATATGTGTATATATATATATATTTATATATATAAAGACATTTTATGTTTATACATTCTTTTTATAGATACAAATATTTAAGTAAATGCTCCATTTATAATAAACGGTATTAAACAACATTTACTGGCCTGAATATCCGAGAAATTTTCACAGAAAATATTCATCCTCTGACAGGATTCGAACCTGTATCCTATGCGGAACCGCCATTTAGCTTGATGTGCCTTTAACTGATTTGGCCACAGTGGAGCATTCAATACAGGTTTGAATACTGTCGGAGGATGAATATTTTCTGTGAAAAATTTCTCAGACATTCAGGCTGGTAAATACTGTTTATTATAAACAGAGCATTTACTTAAATATTTGTATCTATAAAAAGAATGTATAAACATAAAATGTCTTAAAATAATTGTCGGACTTTGTCCATTTCATAATATATATATATATATATATATATATATATATATATATATATATATATATATATATATATATACACACACAGTGTAAAACATACTTGATTATATATACAGTTTGTCTGAAGTTATTCTGCAAATCAAATAAACGTCAGTAACTCAAAAGTGCTGAACCAATATTTGTCAAATTTAAACTCAATGATTTCCACTTCTTAATACAATATTTAACTAAATTTAAATGGTTAGTTTTTTAAATATTTGGAATTTATGAAAATGGACTGTCTGAAGTTATTATGCAGATTAAACTAATATTAACTTAAGACCTCTGAAATCAAATAAAAACAATTTTTTTCTTTTTGTACATAATATATGTTGAAACATGGGTAAAGGTAGGATCTGATAACTTCTGAAAAACAGAAAATAATAAAATTAATTAGTGAAGAAATGCCAACATTGGAGATTTCAAAGGAGCTTTGTAGGGATCATCAAACAATAAAGAAGGTTGCTGAAAATATAAGTAAATTGAGAACTTGAAGCAAAGGCAAAGCTTTAAGAACTTGTTTCCTTGAGATGAATGTAAACTAAAGTGAGTTATAGCAAAACAACCACTTTTGACCAGCGCCAAGATTTTTGAAAAGGCTGGAATTAAGGTGGTCAAAAAGGACTAAAATTGTAGAATACTTTGTGAATTGGGATCTGTAAAAAAAAATCTCTTAGGCAACCTCCTCTTGCTAAAGCAAATATTTTAAAGTGTCAAAATTGGGCCAAGAAATATATGAAAACTTTTCTAAAGTAATTTTCATGGACAGATCTTGAGTGACATGTGATAGACCTGATGGATGGGTCAAAGGATGAATTTTATCCAATTCTGACATGCCTGTGGCCAAAAGAAGCCAAAAAGGAAATGATAGTGTTATGATATGGGTTGGAATTGTCGATCAATCCATTATTGGATCATTCGAAGTTGATAGAAGATTTAAACTGAACAGTGCTAATTATTGTGATTTTATGAACTAGATTTCCTTTGCATGGTATAAGTCCCAGTCTTTCAGTTTGAAAGTGAAGTGTCTATTTATGTACGACAATGCTCTTTCACATGTACCTAAGCTTAACCATGAATTCTTTGAGCATAAAAGATTTACAGGAGAGAAGATAATGGAATGGTCACTATCAAGTCCTGGTCTGAATTTGATTAAAAATTTATGGTCAATTATGAAGATGAAATTATAATGAAGATGGCAAACAATATAACAGCAAAAGCAGACCTATGGGAAGCAATTAAAACTACCATGTCAGAATTTAACATACTGAAATGAAAAAATTAACAAAAACAATGGATAATATATTACTGAGTAATTATTGAGAAGAAGGGTCACAATATTAAAATGTAAAGGATTTAAAGACTTATCATATGTGTTTGTTATTTGTTCTATTATAAGTGTTGATTAGTTTTTGATGATTTTATTATATTTTTATTGAAGTAAAATGAGATTATTTGGTTTTGCCTAATAACTTCAGACAGCAATTTTTTTACAATACATAAAATAACTTCAATAACTTCAATAAAACATATTGATACTACCTAAAATTTTAACTCAGTCTTTGTTTTGGCTTTTACATTGATTGTTTAAAATTTGACAATTTTTTCAAAGCAAATTTGAATTATTGAAGTTTATATGATTTGCTTAATAACTTCAGACAGGGTGTATATGTTAATAGACAAACTCAAAGTCATCAATCATAGAAGATGAATATTTAAGAACTTGGATAGACATAATATATAATAATGCTTATGAATATAAGGAAATAATGAAAGGGAAGTACTTAATGGAAGTATATATATATATATATATATATATATATATATATATATATATATATATATATATATATACAAACATAACTATGTAAACATATCTACACATGCAAACACATATACACAAATACATTTAGAAGTGATAATGATTGATTTTTTTCCTAAAACTGTTACTGAAAGAGATTAATGAATTAAGCACCAGGATTAATAAATTTAAGCACCAGGTTTCTGTGGACTGATAGGTGAATTTTTCTAAAATAAATAAATAAAAAGTTATCGTTTATCACAAGACAGGATCTGACACAAACTACTTCTTCTTCTGCTCTTCTTCTACTGCTTCACTTTGTTTTTCTTCTTCTACATCTCTATGCACTTCTTCTTCTTCTTCTTCTTCTTCTTCTTCTTCTTCACTCAGCCCTTTTTATTTTTCTTCTCTCTGCTTTTTGTTCTTCTCTCTGCTCTTTCTTCTTCTTCTTCTTCACTTTGTTCTTTTTTCTTTTCTCTGCTCTTCTACTTTGACTGCTGAACAAGTGATAATTTCTTATTCTTTTCTACATGACATTTGGATTGCAAGTCATTCTCTTTGATGTTGGAGCAGTTGGAGCATTGAGCTTCTGGAGATAGATTAATCACCAAAGCATGCATTAAATTCAAGAGAAAATTTGGTTTGAGTTTATATTGCTTTTCTAAGAAAATGGCTGTTTATATATATCACATATATTTTTTCGGGGTGTTTCTTGGTTGTGTGATAAAAAAAAACTTTACAGAACTGGTGTCATCCAAATATTTAAATTCATAAGCAGTTATAATGGAGCAATATTAGGTATCTCTTGCCCTGTCTCTCTTCTCTCTCTCTCTCTCTATCTCTCTCTCTCTTTTGCTGGTAACCCCTGAAGAGTGAACAAAAAGCCCACCTACAAAAACCCTGGAGTCGAGATGCTGAAGGTGACAAACTTTCACCCACATTAATCCTATATATATATATATATATATATATATATATATATATATATATATATATATATATATATATATATATATATATATATATATATAAAAAACAGTGATGTGTGTGTGTGTGTGTGTAACGAATGCACGGCTGCAATTTTCAATGAATTTGCACCAAAATTTATATGCACATGCTCCAAGTTAGCGGGAAAGCCAAGACTGACTTTGCATTTCCCAACTCCCATCGATGGTAGAAATAATCGATTTTTTCATGCTTCTACAGCAGTTTTCATGTAGTTTGCAGCCATTTTCTACTGGCCAGAGTGAGAGCGTATAGCTGGCTGCTACAAATAGGCAGGAAGATTCTATTGGCCAGTGTGAGAGCCAACAGCTGACTGACATGAATGTTAACTAGCATGCAAAAAAAATCGATAGCTGCATTCGTCACAAGTGGGAAAAATTTAAATCTGCATAGCACTTTACTCCAATTGGCTCATTTGCTTGCTTAAACTCAACGTTGATTCTGATTCCGCAGAACTGGGTTGGGTGTGAAAAAGTATTTGTTGTTAACATTCTTTTTTCATTTGGTTTTCCAGTTCTGAGTCCTTTTTAAAGCTGATCATTTTGTGTTCATTTTGTTTAGTTCTTTTTTTCGTAACAGATTTAATGTTTAGTATAGAGCTTAGAAAAAACTCACAGAGTGAGATAGGCAAGAAGTAAGGCATGTAGCAACATCAGCACAGCAAAGGGCACTCCTTTAAAGGCAAGAAAGGGTAAAAATATTTTAAGTCAAGTGATAGCAATTGCTGTATGAGTCGTACGATTTTTTGAATCGAAACACGGGCAATGCTGGGCCATGCTGCTAGTATATATATATATATATATATATATATATATATATATATATATATATAAGGAGAAAGGGAGAATTAATACCAACATAAAATTTGTCACTTAGCTGATTAGTGTTACCTTCAGCATCCTAATTGTAGAGTTTATAGACAGACCTTCCAGCACAGCAATTCCTCTGTCCATTCATCAGGACACAAACACACATGCATATATATATATATATATATATATATATATATATATATTAATAAAATAATTTCACCTCAAGTAAGACAGTGTAGCCATTAAGAAAAAGAAAAACATTATTAAAGAGAGAGAACAATAAATGAACAGGAATTAAGAAGACAGAAGATCACGATTGACATTGGATTTAAGTTTTTGAAGATTTAGGTTGAATGGAAAGCAAGATGCTGAAAGAGATTTCTACAAGTGAGAAGTGTGAGAGAAGAAACTGTTATCATAGAACTTATGGTTATATCTAGTCATTTCAACTGTAAAATGGTGATATATTGCTGCCAATTTAGTACTGAGCTAAAATTCATAAAGTCTAGGTACCATGGAGAAAAGTTCATCAGAACAATTAAAACAAAGACTACAAGCAAAACAAGAAGAAAATGATCAACCATGGAATTTCTCGTTTCAGATAAAAATTCAATTTTTTATAGTTAAGCTTCCTGCTGAGTAGATCTACAGTCCATCTGAAGTTTTTATAATAAATTCATATTGACACTACCTTTGATTCATTGAAGGATTCTGTGAACTAGTGTCTTTTATACAAGTAATGAGTACTTGATTAGGAGTAATAATTGAGTAATAGGACTAGTCTGTATGCCTCCTGATCACATAACTGGTCTGTGGAGCCTGAATCATTGCTGGTTGATAGGGGGTGAAATATTTATTTTTTCAATAAAAAAGAAATAAATGTTCAAAAATTAATATAATGTGATTTTCTAGAATTTTTTTTATATTTTTATCTTTCACTTTCAAGATGGACCTACCCTGAAAATTATAGACTGTTTCTATTTTAGTAAGGTGGCAAACTCGGAAAATCAGCAGGAGATGAAATACTTATTTTCCCCCCACTGTAACTATTGCTGACAAGTATAATCAATATTTTTAGTTCTCATAAGAATGACAATATATTTGAAGCCTGAAAATGGCTTTCAATACTTATTGCAGATGTGTCAAACTAAGTTGTTTTGTACAGGGCCTGGCCTGTTTTGTAATCTCTGTTCAGCCTGCATGTGTGACAGGTGAGACTAGAGCAGTTTCTACATGTTTTCTAACACATCTGTATGTTCAGATATTTCCAGCACAGTACTGATCATAATCTGTGAAATGTCTACCAACGGGAATCTTCTGAGGCCTGCATTGGAGAGACATGCTTTGCCACATTTGTTACATGTAAATTGATGGACTGCTATATCAACAATTTCCCCATTTCCTAGCTGCATGCTTGACATTTGCCCAACTCATTGAATATTCTTGGAAGATCTTAGGACCTTCATGAATTGCATGCCTCCATTTATATTGATCACAAGCAACAGGTTCCCGTTCAGGATCAGCTATATGGCAGACTGCAGGAGACTCTTTTAAACAGTCATTAAAGCATTTCTTTCATTTATGCTGAGGTCAAGTGCCATAGTGCAATTACTATACATACATGTACACACACACACCCACACACACACACACCCACACACACACAAACATACATATATATATATATAGAGAGAGAGAGAGAGAGAGAGAAAGAGAGATAGAGAGAAGATTAATACAAATAAAATTGGTCACTTAGCTGACTGATGTTATATTCAGCTGCTCAACTCCAGATTTCCATAGACAATCTTTTTGTAATTGTTCAGTCCACTCTTCAGGAGGTTTCAACAACCAACTGCTGATTTTCACATTTTTCATTAGTTTTGTACTATTTTTGATGTACTTAATTTGTACTAGTTGGGACGCTCTTATTGGTGTTAGGTTGATTTTTTTCTTTGCATGTGTGTGTGTGTGTGTGTGTGTATTCCTTTTCCTTCTTTTTCTCTTCATTGGTTGGCTATTCATTTCCCAAACACACATATCTGCTGGGGTGGTTATAGCCAATCCCTGTTGCAGATGCCTGCTCAGGTACCTCTATGTTTTTCAAAACTCACAAAGCCAACATATGGTTTATACTGCAATTATGCTGAGCAGAATATAATTACAGTTCTGGGAGAGAGCACATAATCTGGGAGGATCAAAAGTTTTTGAACACGGCCAGTACACTCAAACCCTCAGTCATGGTGGCTTGTGACTTTATGTTAGCACAGTCATTGATGTCTTCCAGATAGTTTCATCTACCTAATTTTATTCACAAGGTTTGGGGCAATTTGTGGAAAGGTTTTCAGATTTTTATTGTAAGGTTTTCAGATTTCCTAATAATGACACATGCTGGATTCATCTCCCCAGGCTTATGAAGAAGTCACCTCCCTGGAAAAAATCCATCATGGTGAGATTCGAACTCTGAGTCTCATAGTCAGAATGCTAACATTCTAAACACTAAGCCGCACACCCATTATACATTACATATGTGAATGCAAATCACATACGATCCAAATGGAGAGGAATCATGACTAAAAACCTCAAGCCAGGGGAGGAGAAGCTGACACCAGTCACCACAGAAAGGCTGGCCTGCAGAAAGTAAAGTGACAGTTCTAACAGTCCAGAGACATTGATGCTCCAACCAAGCAGACAACTAGGATGCTATCCATGGTCAATCCTGACTGACAGAGGCCTCCCTAATCCTTCCTGAGAAAAATCCATCATGGTGAGACTTGGACTCTGAGTCTCATAGTCAGAATGTTAACATTCTAACCACTAAGCCACCCACCCACTATACATTACATATGTGCATGCAAATCACATGCTGACAGTGTGTGATGGACAAAGAATTATTGGTACTATACTAATATTGTTTGCATAACAAAAAATAGAAATAAAAATCAGTTCATGGTTATTATAAATTATTCTAAAACACATTATGAGGCACATTAGAAAAAAAAAACTATAAAAGAAATAAAACAAAAAATAAAACAGAAAAAAATATGTGTGGTCTTCATATTTGATTTTGACAATCTTTGAAAGGCTTAACGCTGTCAAAATAATTTTAAAAGGTATTTTGCATATGTTAAGCATATTTAAGCAAGGGAGGAAATTTGTAAATGTTGATGAAGAAAATAGGTTAATGTATGCTTTTATGATAATATCATGGTGGCAAAATATATGCATGCAAGTGTTTGGAGGATCTCATATGATTTTATTTTGCCAGCATCCTTTGATTATATTAAGTATCATAATGAATTTGAAATTATTTTGGAATCAGTGCTTCAAGCAAATAGAGAGATGCAATGATCAGATATATCCCAATATGAGTCATGCTAGCAATATGAGGGATAAAAATGTACTTGTCATCATTGCTTTGCACAAGTATATCTATTTAATGCTTTATTCCCACAAAACACACACACACACACACACACACACACACACATATATATATATATATATATATATATATATATATATATATATATATATATATATTACTTCAAATGTTATTATTAGCGGATACTTGTATTTGAGTAGATGATTTGTTTATTTTAAACAGCATTTATTTCATCTATTGGCCTGTGCATTTAAGAAAACATTTTATTTTTTTTAAACATTCCACTCCAAGCAAGGCAGGAATCCCATGAGTAAGCAGGGGTTTATTTGGAGTGAAAGTGAGAGAAAAGACTGAATATAGTAAAGATTGAGGAAAGGACAAAAGCTGAATGGGATTCAAGAAGATAAATGATAACAATTGACATTGCATTTAAATTTTTGAAAATTGTAGTTATCAGGGAAGCAAGTAAACAGAAGGGATTTCTACAAGTGTGAAGTGCAAGAAAAGAAACTTTTGGAATAGAAGTGGTGTTTGGATTTAGCTATTTCAACAGTAAATGGGTGGGACCTAGATGCCAATCTAGTAGCATGCTTAAATTCATGTAGTCAGGGCACCAGGGAAAAAAGCTCGTCAGAGCAGTTGTCATGAAAATATTTCTAGAACAGGTAGAAGAAAGCCATGTTACGTTGGTGAGAAAATGACTGCAGTTGAGATACCAGGTCAGGATTGATTACATTTCAGATCATTCTTTGGATTTTGTCAATAATCTCAAAAAAGTACAACAGAAGCACAAGACCAGTAATGGCAGCAGTATTCAATGCACAGACAAATGATAGATTTGTAAATGTGTAAGATGGACTCTGATGAGAAAATTTTCTGGCACAACACAGTGACCCAACATTCCTTGCATCTATTGAATAGATGTAGTCACTTCACTTCAAGTCATTTGAAAACATGAGGCCAAGAAGGTACAGTGTGATTGTTTCTTGCAGGAAGGCAGAAAAGGTTTTGGAGGTGTTAAAATTTATTGACTGTAAGTTCTTTTCAAGAGCAGCTGCCAGAACTTACTAAAGAAAATGTGCCCCCTAGCAGGATTCAAACCTTGGTCTCCTATGTCATGAAGGGACATGACACATAAAAGAAATAAAAATAAACTTGTATGAAAATTTAAATTAAGCTTAATTTTTTATTTTAAATTCTAAATAATTTTAATCATTGTGTTATCACTTTTGGATTATTCATGAATTGGAATCCCGTGATCCAAAAACACTAAAAAAACTTTTAATGATATTAATTAAATTTTAAAAGCAAATAAATAAATGAAATAAGAATGAGTGAAAAAAAGAAGAGAAGCACAGCACAAAAAATAAAGAAACTTCCAAACAAACTTTTCTGTATTTTGGGATGTGATTAAGCTTTAGGAAGTTTATTAAAGTCAGGACTGCAAAAGCACCGAAAAGATGAACATTGTGTAAAATTAATCACTGCAGAGGAACATCAAAGATTTTTCGAGCAACTGTAGAAACAGTTTCAGTGTACACATCAGGCTCATGGACACCCTCACTGTTGAACGCAATAGCAAATTAGATGATGCATACACAATTTTTTTTTATTCAGTTGAGCTAGCTATGAGTCTATTAAACCAACCCTCATGGTCCTGCATCAAAGTCAGAAGATCAATATGGAAGCATTCTGTGTCATCACATAGCTGGTCAATGTTGGTATTTGCTGGACGACCAACCTATCTTGATCTGTAGCTAGGTGTCCAGAACAGTAGATCACTCGTTAGTTCTTGTTTTGCTCGCCAGCAGTGTCCTGTAATGCACATTCTGCATTTGTGTAAGATTATAGAAATATCAGTGATTGGTCCATAGAGCTGTGAAAGACTTACTTGAGTCTTCTAAATAGCAAGCTACACTAATTTAATTCTTGTCTCTCTAAAGATTTTAAGACATCTCTACCAAAGATAGCTTTGAGAAGTATGTTTGTGGGTAGTGTGAATGTCATCATTGCATAGGAACATGAAACTGTACAGATCAGACTCATGGATTCTTACTGTTGCCTTCAATAGCAAGATAGACGATGCATAAACAAAAATGCTTATAGCAGCACACAATATCAGATGATATCACCTATGCAAACCTCTATGGTGAACTGACAAAAATAATGAGAACTATTTCAGAGAGGATGCAATGATTCTCAAGACTCTTTTGGAACAGGAAATTACCCACATACTCCATGGCCAATGGAATAGTGGATGCCAAACATACATTGACCAACTGATGGAGCTTCTGGAAATAGACTAAAGCTATAGGAAATCATGAATTATGAAGTATATTTGTGATGGATGTCTGACCGATGTTGAAGGCGATGAGATGAGATGTATCTGTCTTTCTGTCTCTTTTTTTTATACATATTTTTTTCTTTATATATATATATATATATTTTTTTTTTTTTTTTCACCCTTGGAAGTGTAGTCTGATGAGCTAGGGAAAAAGAAATTCTCTAGGGAAGTAAGTTATAACCAATAAACCCTTAAAGTTTTCTGTTTTCATAAAATTAATCACTTTGATTTAACATTGAGCTCTCTGGATTTCATCCTCCTTGGGATTATCCATACAGATTACCAAGATTTTCATTACTTAATTATATATATATATATATATATATTTATATATATATATATATATATATATATCTGTGTGTGTATGTGTGTGTGTGGAGAGGCTCTCTGTGTTTGTATATACATATTGGAAAAAAAGAAGATATAAACTTTTAGCAAAATAAGCACAATATATAAAAATGTTGTTAGTTGAAACAGAAAATATCAAGAGGATATTGGCCAAATATTGTTTCTTTTCTCTTTGTTTATATCTGCAACATCAGAGAAGACATTGTCACAGGCAAACCCATTACCATTATGGCCACAAAACAGAGAGAAACATACTTACAGAAATATAAAGACACTGACTAAGACTGATAAGTTTTTACAAACAGATTTTATATACAGAAACAAATCCGTCTGGAATTAAGAATCTGATGTCTGGATGTGAACCAGGATCAGTATATAACTCTCAATAAATTAGGATTAACTGCTCCGAGAGGTCATTGTCTGAGTCATGATTAAAAAGAACTTACCTTGAAATAAAATTCATAAGAAACCTATATGTATCTTATCTAAATAGAAAACAAGCTCGTCTGATTTTTAAAATAATGTAATAGTCCTGCACATTGTTTTGACCAGAACCAATTTAAATACAAATACTCAAATAAAGAATCTTACATGTGAGTGATTTATAAATGAAAAGAAATTCTCATCATATGTAATAATGAATATTTGACTTTTTTGTTTCTCAGTCCATAACAATAGACTCACAATAGACTCACCTACTGGGCAATATTTAGCAAACTGCTCTCATTAATTTTAGTAGGATAATCTATTGCTTTGATAACACAAAATATGATCAAGCAGTGTATTACCATAACAACATATAACAACATATAAATTTCTTATATATATATATATATATATTTTTTAAAAACAATAATTTCAGAGAAATCAAAATATATCTGTATTTTTTTCACAGGTTATAACTGGTATGTAAAATTGAATAAGCCGATGTTTCTTGTATGTCATTTTGTTTCTCTATCAATAAATTATGTCATACTAAAAGAAACAGACATATCAAATATAATGGACTCTCTTGTCGATTTTGATGAATAAGGATCCAACAAACTCATTCAGTTTTTATGCTTGTATCATACATGAAACTTCAGTCCTAATAGTGACCTGCAGATAAGTTGTTATAAAATAAATTAAGACATATCTCGACTGATTTACAGGCAAATAAACTAACATATTCAAGAGCGAGAGCCGGATGTGAACGGGACAAAGCCCCGTCACAAAATGACCATTATCTTTCTTTACAAATGTTCCCGACACACGTGTTCCGGTCGAAAAATAAAATAATATTTAAAGTGTTCTATTTTTCATCAAATAAAAATGCTTCCCTCCTAATTATACTCGCTTCATTTTTCAAGCCTGTTAAGACATAAAAAACCGCCATAAAAGGGGTCACAAGGAAGTACAACGGCAGTCAACAGGTGGCCAGGGAAGAGACCTGTCACGGTCAGGCCAAGCTGTCAGCAGGGGAGAGCCAGCGTCAACATGTGTGAACTACTATGAGAGATCGACCTAGATCCAAAGCCGGCTTATGAACTATACCACAAGGTAGCTGTCCCAAACCCTCACGTTCCTGTTGAAATAAATCACGTAAATCTATTTCTGCTGTTGTCGTATTTCTTTCTTGCCACCATATGCTTGTCTATAACAAAGCCCACATATCTTGCGATAGTGAAGATCTCAGGACATAGCCATAGGAATATTTGCTGACACTTTTCGCCATTGTCTTTCATCTCTTAACCAGTCAATACAACTGATTTTAAAATTTCTGATACTGCTCTGTCACAAATATTACCAATTATTTCTATCCAGGGCAACTCACTTGAAGTTAGTATGTGGCACACTGACAGCTTTGAGGTTAATCTTCAGCTTGTCTTTATACCTTGGCCATGGCTGTCCAACAGTCCTTTGTTCCCTGTCATCTGGTAATACATGAAGACCTTTTCACTTATCATTGCAACATGACCAGCCAAGCAAAGTTATGGCTGCATCAAGAAAGTCTCAATTTCACCAATGCTGCATTTTGTGAAAAGATCAGCATTGGACACCTTATCATGTAAAGTATAGCCACTCACACACACACACACACACATTAAAGCGTGTATGGTAATGGTAATATTAGGCATTTCCATACAAGTGATCATTTGTCATAATTTATAAAATCTTCCTCATAAAACAATTTCTCAGGAAAATAGGTTTCTCATGTCCAGTAGTTGTTATTGCTCTTTCCAGAACTGAAGGTGAGTTTCCTTCCTAACCTTTTATTTAAAGTAGGGTGGAATGCTAACATCTTGATTATGTCATTATTTTCTCTATGAGTTACATGTGCTATCCATTTTAGTTGTTGCTGCTGTTGGTCCTAATGTAGGTTTTGTTATATAGGTACAGTTCCTTGTTTGTGATTCTGTAGCACCAACCCATAATGTTCAAAGAAGGTTGATCATTGCCAAGATCCACTGGTTTCACACACTCAAAGCCATTTTTAAACATTGATGGTTGTATACAACTGATACTTTAGATATTTCTGAACTGGTTTCTATGCTTGATATCTGTGTGAAAATTTTGATTTGATGAGGTTATTTGAGAACATGACTCAAGTTTTTAGGTTGGTGTTTTGGTTTTGTAGCAATTTGCCATATTGGGTGAAACTAACTCTGGTGTAGCTTATTCTATGCTCAATTTCCTATACTAAATTTGTTATAACTGATCTGTATGTTCCTATTTCTTCCTTCCTATTTCTTGGAAGACTTGGTGATTTTCTGTTCAAGATCTTTCTTATCCCACCTATGAACACCTACATCATCAACATAGCCCCTCACATCATCCATACATTAGCCTTGGGAGGGAAAGCAGAACCATTGTCTTCTATTGGTAGATTCATTTGGGATGTTGTATAGAATGCTTAAATGATCAGTGTCCATCTCTTCACAAAAGTGTTTGTATATATATATATATATATATATATATATATATATATATTACTTATTATAAAACGCAGATTGTGTGTGTGTATGTGTGTGTGTGTCTGTACGTTTATATATTGGATCGTATTTCCTACATTTTCAACCGATTTCAACAAAACTTCACAGGACTATGTAAAATTACCTGGCAGTGGTTCTGACAGCACCAAAAATTGGAAAAACACAATTGTTTTTGCTTTGCACAAAATCAATTTGAAAACACAATTAAGAGGCATCAATGAAAGGGGGACAACTCATATCGAGTTATACATTATAAAACCCAGATTGGTTATGTGTGTGTGTGTGTGTGTGTTCCTTTATATATGGGATCAGATTTCCTACATTTTTCAACCGATTTCAACAAAAATTCACTTTTTTTTTGGCAGGGAGTGTTTTTATTGTCTTGCACACTTTTTTTTTATTTTTACATTCAGAATGCTTTAAAAATTCCATTTACAAGACAATTGTTTATAATAAAATTCTATTCAATCAGTAGACTCATAACGATTGAAAACAATGTTTTTGTTTGAGTTTGGGTCTGACCAATTCATAAAAAAAAACAAAAAACAAAACAAAACAAAACAAAAACTAATTAAGACATACGTGTCCGTCAACCTTAAACAGTAATCTTTGTCAATTTTATTTTTCAGTCTTTATGATCTGTCTCTTACTGTTACATCCCCGGGCAACTGCTAGTATATATATATATATTTAGGGTTATGACTTTGCAAAATAATTGAATTCCTGTATCATAATTCGATGAACATTTGTTAAAAATAATAAAGACAGGTTTAACTCTGTTTATTTTAAAACAAATGTCACCCCAACATGAATTTTCTAAAATTGTATATAATAGTTGTACTTTCTGGAGCCTTGTAGAACTTGTTTCTCTTTATTTGTAAGTTTGTATGTTATGCTATAGCTATAAACTGTTAAATATGTTAAAAAATACATAAGTACTGTTCAATTACATCATTAGCAAATTCAAAATAAAGCTTCGGAAATATTTTGATATTTTACCCTTATTGCATATATTGGTAAAATTGAATTTTTTTTTTTGGTGGGTAGGTGTGACCTTTTTCAAATCTAAAAAATTTAATAACTTTTTCATTACTTTTCAACAAAAGTTCACCAGTTTATGACACAAGAATATACAGTTACAAGATATAACCCCAATATGTATGTGTATATATATATATATATATATATATACACACACACACACACACATATATATATATACAATATTAGTGGTCAATATATATGTATATATATATACATATATATTTTCAAGAGGATAAAATCCTGGTTGAGCTCTATGTACAAAACAGATCAAGAATATAATATAAAAGGCTCAAACACTCATATTCCATGGTTATAATTTATTACATTGGAATTGTAATCACAATTCAATTCATCAGACTTAGGTCAGATGAACTGGATCATGATTATGATTCCAATGTAATAAATTATATACATGGAATATTAGTGTTTGAGTCTTTTATAATATATATATAAGTCTAAGAGTAGGACAACTCTGAATTCAAAACTTAAGGAGGATCATTTTGAAACCTTTGCCACACTATGTAAAGTTAGTCTGGCTGTTCTAAGAACAGTATATATATATATATATATATATATATATATATATATAATGTATGAGGACCCAGCAGCTCCATTCTTAGAACAGCCAGACTAACTTTACATAGTGTGGCACAAGGTTTCCAAGTGATCCTCCTAAGGTTTTGAATTCAGAGTTTTCCTACTCCTAGACTGATTGCCAACCAAGGCTATAGAACCCAGTCTGTTCTGCTATTCAACCCATAGCTGGAGAAAAGATGGATGGATTCATACCTTTCTTAATGGTATTTGGGCATAAGTGAATGTAAAATTTGATTTATCATTCTGAGAATTTCCATTACACAAATACACATCCACACACACACACACACACACACACACACGCAAAAGTGGACACTGAAGTCAAAATCCAGTGATGACAATTTATTTCATGGTTAAAACACAATCATCAAACCATGCCCAGGATGACCTGATAATTGCGTTTGAAGTGTGAAACAGATTGTCACCTCTGGATGTTGAGTTCAATATCCACTTTTATATTTATATATGGTCTATCCCTGATATTGAGCACTTTGATCCATAAATGTATCATGCCTTAAGACTATTCTATCATATATATATATATATATATATATATATATATATAGATATGTAATCCTTTTCTAGGAGCTTGCATCTGGCAAGAGACCACATGGAGCCCAACAGCATTGATTGGAAGATCAGCTAAAAAAAACCTTGCTGAAAACAGAAACTTATCCACTCAATTAGGAGATGTAAGCTGCAGAAAGAACCAATTGGAAAAGAGCAGGTCCTTCGAAAAGACCAGGTGACAAATAGAAATAGAAGAGATTAGGAGAGACCAAAGAAAGGACGGATATCTCCATCCCCTGAACCCTTCTGCACCCTACCATGTGGTGACTGCGGACGTCTCTTCAGATCCAACATAAGACTCATTTCACACAGAAGAAAATGTTGATGTGCAACACAATACTTGGCAATGGAACGGGTTCCACCTATGCTGATATATATATATGTATTGGCATGATATTACACCAGAAGATTGTAAGACTGCATGTAACTCCCAGTCATGCTATCAATGTTAGATATTATCTATATTCACTGATATATATATATATATATATATATATATATATATATATATATATATATGAGACAGTTACTAAATATTAACTAGTAGGTGAGTCTATTGTTATGGACAGAGAAACAAAGCCAGTTTCTCAGGTCAAACAAGAATTAATTCCAATAAATGATTAGTCATTAGGTCAGATTTTAGGAAATGGGTTAGCCCAAGAACATTTCAGCTGAAAGAGTTACTTGGTCAGGTTGAGTACTTTTCAGTATGACCATATATAGATAACTGAATGACAAAATGGAGAAAATCCTATGTAATGTGTTTTGTCTTTCACAAGGACTTTTTCAGCTTTTTTATTTTAGTTTGAAAACATCCATTTGGAAGAACAAAATGTATTAAACATGTTCTTTTTCTGTTTTATCATTCAATTAAAATAGCAACATTAGAATTCCTACAGGTCTTGTTAATACACGCACACACACACACACACACACACACATGTACTCATGCATGAACAGACATGTGAATATGCACACTTGCATCCAAATACTTTTATGTGTGTACATTGAATTGTTTCTTGAGTGGGTGTAAATACTTTTTACACACATGTGTATGCATCAGTTTATGTATTATTTTTCTATTTACATATGTGCATTTATAAATTTGTTTAATATGTTGCCATATATAATATTGTACATCTAGAATAGTACCTGTCAAAAATTATTTATGTATGCATTGGCACTTCTTCTTAGGTTCAGTGATCTGCCTAAAATCAATGTGTCACTCTCCAGCCCTCTGCCTTGGATCAGTACAGTATCTGTGTGCAGTGCCTGAAATAAATGAGTCACTCTTTAGTCCTCTGTGGTGGATCTGTGGGCATTACCTAAAATCAATGTGTCACTTTCCAGCCTTCTGCCTTGGATCAGTGTAGTATCTGTGTATAATGCCTAAAATCAATGCATTACTCTCCAGTCCTCTGCACTGGATCTGTGTAGTATCTGTGTACACTGTATGTAATCAATGTGTCACTCTCTGGTCTTTCAGCTGGGATGAGAATGGTATATCTCTTCCAACTCAATTATATTCTTGTCACCAGGTGGGGTATGGTAACAAATAAAGTGACCATGGTACTGGGAATATTTCCCAAAAGATGGATGAAAAGTTAGAGAAACAAGGAGAATTAGAACAATCCATACCAGAGCATAATCCTCAGGGAAGCTTGGATTATCAATGAGATTTATTGTCAATTGGTCTGCCATTGATTTTTTGGTATGAAAACTGTTATGGCAGTTTAGTCATGCACACATGGACTCTGCCAGCTATAAATAGGAGCAGGTACTGCTTTTTGTAGAGGGAAGTTTCCAGCAGTCAGCTCTGACAGTTGGACCGAACATTCTTGCAGTAACACCCTCGTTTGTATATGTTTGTATTACTGTTTCTGGTAATATATTTTTTTAACTCAATTCCTCTCTTTGTGTTTTTATTTCTGGCCCTAACAAGGCCACAACAAAAATCTTAATGGAAATAATAATAATAATAATAATAATAATAATAATACATTGAGGCTTTCAATAGAACACACACTCCAGGACACATATCTCAAAGATAGAAAATCAGAACTAGTCATCATCATAATAAAAGGAAATAGATTTCTTGTCTAGAATACATCGTAAAATTTAGAATAAATAAAAATCTTAACAAATACAAAGACTTTGTAATGACCCTGTTCTTTTATTGTCCTCTCTCTCCTTTATAATGATTTTTCTCAGTTTCTTTCACTCTCAGTATCCCCTTGCTTCTTAGTGGCTTTATTGCCTTACTTGGAGTGAAATGATTAAAAGAAAGTGGAATTGGTTAGATAAAACTGTATGAAACACTTGATGGTGATTTGATGTGATCAGCTTTGTCTTTGGTTGGTAATCTATATACGAGGGTCATTCAATAAATAAGGTGAATTTTTCAGTATAAGGACTTCTAATACAGATAGAAGCTACTTTTTTTAATTTTGTTTTGTTTTACTTCTTTTTCACATGGATTTAATTTCTTTTGCAGATTAAAAAAAAACTTTGAGAGTTTTGGCGATTAACAAAGATGGCCGACCAAGAAGCATGCTCCAGGATTCAACAGCGGTCAGTTATCAAGTTTTTGGTTGCTGAAGGGTGCAAACCAGTTGAAATTCATAGGAGGATGTCAACTGTGTATGGTGTCATATGTTTCAGTCAAAAAAATGTCTACAAGTGGGCTAAATTGTTTAAAGAAGGATGGAGCAGTGTTGAGGATGAAGACAGGCCTGGGAGGCCTACAGAAGTGAGGTCTCCTGAGGTGATCAAATCAGTTAATGATCTCATTCAGTCTGACAGAAGAACTACTGTGAACTGCTGATGCAGGTCAAGAAAGACATAAAGAACAAACGCAGGGGTCATCAGTCAGAAGGAGTCATCTTGCATCATGACAATGCAAGGCCTCACACAGCAGCCCAAATGGTGCAGACCATCAATGAGCTGGGCTGGGAACTGCTCCCTCATCCCCCTTACAGCCCAGACCTTGCCCCTTCAGATTTTCACCTGTTTGGTCCCTTGAAAGCGTTCACGAGAGGCACAAAGTTTAAAAGTGACGATGAAGTCAAAAGTGTTGTGAGCGACTGGCTGAGACATCAGTCCAAAGATTTTATGCTGAGGGAATATGAAAGCTTGTGCACAGATGGGAAAAATGTGTGACAGTGCTGGGAGACTACGTTGAAAAATAAAAAAAAGTAAGCTTCTATCTGTGTTAGAAGTCCTTATACCGAAAAATTCACCTTATTTATTGAATGACCCTTGTAGATTGATGAAGGACAGTTGAAAGTTTTCCAGACCAAACCATTTCAAATTTTTTTATAATAGTGTTATGCATAATAGGTATGAATACAGACTCTGTTAATATCAAATTGAATTTTTTCTTTCAATGTAGCTTCCATTACTTTCAAAAACTCTTTTTTTATTGTATATATTTTCTTGTTTTTCTTTTTAGATTTTAAAAATCTCCAATGTAAATTTGAAGTTTTTGTATATTTTAATTCGATCCCAGGAATACTTTATTTAAAAAAAATAATAATAAAGCCCCGTAGCTGAAGGAATCTTTGTTTTTGAAAATGAAGTCCTATAGTTTCTCTTACAGGATGATTGGCTTCAGCCAATTGCAGATTATAGAGTGGAAATGAAAGATTTCTATTTAAAAAAAAAAAGAAAGATCATTTTAGTTTGCTTTCTGTCTTCATTGTTAACATCTTGATATCATACAACATTTCTAATTATACTGTTTTGTAGTTTTCTCTTTTATTTGAAAGTTTCAAGTACCATTCATATATGAAAAAAATAAAGGATTATTTTATCACCATTTTTTTTTCTTCTGTTCATTTCATTGCAACAATCTTGACAAAAATATCTTTTTAAAGAATAAAAATTGGATAAATTAATATAAGAGTCATTTAAAATGATAGCAAATTTGAAAAACGATAGATAAGGAATTAAAAAAATCAGTTAAATAGAAACAGTTAAAGAATAGAAGCTTAGAGGATTCTTCATATACTTGTTGAAATTCAGACTTAATTCTTCCTAGCAAAAGTTGAAAATCTTTTGTAGTGGAGATAGAAAATAGCCTTTGTGCATGATGTTAATTTCTATGATTTTTGCAATAATATATATAGATAACCAATACAACTGTTGGCTATTTGGATAAAACAAATGTGAACTTTGCCTATATATGAACCTGTACTCTCATATATATATATATATATATATATATATATATATATATATATATATATAAACCTGTACTCTCATTGACCTTTGATGAGGAATAGGAAAATGACTAGCAACATTATATAATAATCTTATAATAATATAAATAATGTAAGCCAAAAATCTTTTGAAAATAGGTGAAACTACTTACACTATTTACATTGTGGAAACTGTTGTTCACATCTTTATTTCAATATTCATAATATTTTGCCTGTTGTACGTTCCGACCTTCTACATTGGAATTTCAAACTGATCCCTTTATTTAGTCCATGGGGTTAGAGTGTCCTAATTTCAAGTGCCATGCCTTTTTTGGATATCTCAGTTTTAGTTAATTCCCTTTAGTAACTCAACTCTTCAAGTTTTTGTTTCCACTGCTGAGACCTGGTATTGAACTCACAACTCCATGGGTTATGTCACATTTTGTATTAGTTCAAACAATGCTTTTATCCACTGGGCCATAGCATGGCATGTGGAATTAGAACAATCTACCTCTGTGGACTAAATAAAAGGTTTGGTTTGAAATTCAAATATGTATCACCTGAAGAAGGTTTGAACATACAACGGGCAAAAACAACATGAATATGGCAATAAAGATGAGGACAACAGTTCATATGATGTAAATAGTGTAAATAGTAAGTCAACTCTCCAAGGTTTTGTTTCTTCTGCTGTGATCTGGTATTGAACTCGCAATTCCATGGGTCATGTCACTTTTGGATTAGTTCAAACTCATCTCAGACAGATATATATATATATATATATATATATATATATATATATATATATATATATATATATATATATATAGACAGATATTGGGTGGAACTACTATAAAAAATGGCAACAAAGAAAACACTTATGCCCAGAACCAGAAGCTGAAATTCCTTGAACACATAAAGAGGAAGGAAGGCTTGGAAAACTTAGCCCTCACAGGGCATATTGAGGGCCAGAGTGGGAAAAGCAGTGAGCAACCTACCTGACAAGTTTGTGTGAATAGATGGTAGAACAGGAGGCAGGAGCTTTTAGCAAAGGCAGAAAAATTGCAATGGATCACAAGGGATAGGAAGTCTTGGAGAGTCATGATCACCCTTGTCCTGAATGGATGTGGAATGTAAGAAGAAGAATTTGAGTTCATAAGATGCATGGCTCTAAAAAAGACAAACATATTTCCTTAATGAATAGGCAAACATGTATCCAATATTGAAGCTTGGAAGAATGATCAAAATTAATATGGAGTGTTGAATGAAAATTTAATAACTTTTGCTCTGATAGCTGAAGGCACATTAGAAGAAGGAAAGTTATTAGAAAATAATCATTAAATAAAATAATGTAATAATGATATAATAATAATCATATAATGGATATAATAAAATGACATAATAATGATATAGTATTATAATGATATGATAATAGTATATTCACAGTGATATAATAAGGTAATAATGATTTAATAATAATGTAATGATATAATAGTAATGATAGATTAATAATGATATAATAATATCATAACGTAATAATGATCCAATAATAATGATATAATAATATAATAATAATATAATGGATAGTAGGCCTTGCCAGAAAATACTGGATAAAGTTATAATACATATGAAAACATATAGGTTGTACCAGAATATTTTTCTTGTTAGAATGCTTCATGTACATTTATAGATCTACCATTTCCATTGAATATTTCTGCCATATTTGTTTTGCTATATATCTCAAGATTCTTGACAAAATCTAAAGACTGATCTGCAATGTTATCAGTCTTGAGCTGGCATCTCAATTTCAGTCACTTTGCCATCACCATGACATGGCTTCCTTGTATCTTTTCTATAAATATTTTCATGGCAATTGTTCTGAGGAGCTCTCCTTCTTAGTACCACAATTGCATGAATTTAAGCATATTACTTGATTGGCAACTAGGTCTCATTGTTTTACTGTTGATGTAACTGTAATTTCTTTTCTAATATTTTTTTCTAGCACTTCTCACCTGTAGAACTCTATTCTGGTTTCTTGCATCCCAGTAACCTATGATCTTCAAATACTTAAATGCAATGTCAGTTGCCATCTTCCTGAATATTGTACTTTTATTGTTCTCTCTCCTACCTATTTTTTTTTCTCATTTCTTCCACTCATCAAAACGCCTCGGTTCTAAGTAGCATTATTGCTTTGCTTAGGATGAAATGATCATACAAAATAATGATTGGCTATGGTTACTTGAGCATGATAACAGTTTGAAACACACCAGCAAACTAGTCTTAAGCTTCCAGCTCACTTTGCTGGCTCTGAACCCTATTGAGAATTTATGGTAAAGATGAGCCAAAACTCACAACTGACACAATAATCCCACAAGTACAAATGGTCTCTATAATAATAACCCTTTTCCACAGATGAAACATCACAAGCCTTTTGCTACTCTATCAGGTGAATAGGGAGATTTTTCCAATATGGCAATGTTCTTCTTGACCAGTTACTGCGGGATACTCGGGTTATTGTGAGATAGTGCATTGTTGTGGTGAAGCAGCCATGATTTATCCTGCCACAAGAGCATGTGAAAAAAAACAGCAATGGTTGCAGAAAGCTAAGATTACAGTTAGTATATTCCCAAGATATCATGTTAGATGATAATACAATCCCCTTAACCCTTATAGCTCACATAGCACAGCCAGTCTCATTACTTTTCACACAGATCTCGTATATGTATATTTGTAAATATTCATAATCATTGAGCAAGTGAAAATATAAAAGTTATCTTTATTTAGATATAAAAACACATCTGATATTTTTGAAAGTTGCTAATTAAGAAATTTTAATTTTTTTCTTAATTAGCTTTCAGTCATATTCAAAGAATATCAAAAAATTTTCAGACATTAATCTACTTGTTAAAAATTGATTATGTCAAGACAATAGTCTTCTAATGTTCTCCTTAATACAAGAGTAAGGAAATTACTTAATTTTGCAAGTTTGCCTCAAGACATGTGTTCAGCTTGAAAGGATATGACGAAATGCTGATTGCTTCTTTGTGAAATCATTAAATTCATGCACACCCCATTGGAATTGCATTTTGCATTAACTTTCAACATTCTGAAAACCATTATTTTCTAGATTTCTTGTTATTGGTCCTGACCTGGCATCTTGGCTTCAGTTCCTTTCCCACCACTGTAACATAGCTTCCTTTTTCTATAAATAAAGGGTGTTCCAATAACTTGGACCGATTTTAAATGTGAATTAAGTTTAAGCCTTTAATGATTTTTTTCTTTTTCTTTCAGATTTAACAACTTAAGTCTTTGGTAATTTCAACCATGGAAAGATTAACAATCAAACAATGTGTTAAAGTTATCAAAACCTATTACGAAAATGGACGTTCAAACAGAAATGCATTTCAAGCACTTTGCGATTTTTTGGTCGACATAATCGATCAGCTGAGAGTGCAATTGGAAATGATGTAATGTTGGTGTGGAGAGGTTCAATTCCTGTGTGCAATAATCAGTAGAGATGTCTAGATTTTCAGTCACATTCTCATGCACTGAAGCAATGTTTTCAGCTGAAAGGCGTAAACAAGCACGCAGTAGTGTTTTCACATCTGCTACCAACCCAGTTTGTTTAAATTTGCAAACAATTTTTCTAATTGCACTTTTGAAACTTTAACACATTGTTTGATTGTTAATCTTTCCATGGTTGAAATTGCCAAAGACTTAAGTTGTTAAATTTGAAAGAAAAAGAAAAAATCATTAGACGCTTAAAATTAATTCACATCTAAATTTGTTCCAAATTATTGGAACACTCTTTACTTTCATGGTAATTGTTCTAATGAATTTTCTGCTACTGTTATTTTTTATTCTCCCTTCCCCACAGATAAAGTGTACATATGGGAACTAGTTAGGACATTACAGAGACTCTGAGGTATTATGGTGGCTGTAGTAAGACTGGTAAGTAAGAATATGTTGTTTTGGTATAAGGAATACTGTGGTATGTTTGAGTTAATAATTGTGGCTGCTATGTTTAAGATGAGACAGATTTAAGGCCAGCATTCCCCTATCCCCACTTTTGGCCTTGTGCCACATTTTTGTATTACTCAAAATAAATATTACTTTCCACTATGGTACCTAGACTTTATGAATTTAAGCGGAGTACTAGATTGGTGGCAAGGTCTCATTATTTTACAGTTGGATTTGGCTAGATGTTACCATAAGTTCTATGCTAACAGTTTCTTCTATCACACTTCTCACTTGTGGAACTCTCTTCTTGTTTATTGCTCAACTTTGATCTTCAGAACTTTAAATTCATTGTCAATCTTTATCTTCAGTCTTCTTAATTCTTGTTCTTTTATTGACCTCTCTTCTCAATAGTAGTTTTTCTCATATTCTCTAACACTCAGTAACCTCTTGCATCCTAGTGGCTTTATTGCCTTGCTTGAGGTGAAATGATTGAAAAAAAAAATACTCCAAAACAATATTATTTCCTCATGTTCGGAATAGATGGGCCTTGTCAGCTATTTAAATTTTGATTTTTTTTTAACCTACCATTATTAAATGCTAATTTACAAAAATGATTAAAAAATATCTTTCCCTATTTTGATAAGCACACCAGTGAATGTTAGTATTATTTCAGTAAAAGAAAAAAGATTAACAAATTATTTCAGGTTGAGGTAAAATTCAATTTAAAATATAAAATTAATTGAAAATTGGGCCATTTTCTTTGTGGTTATATTCTTACAGGTAAACAGTATCCCATTGTTTTTTACATTTTTGATATTTTTCTGTATTTATATTGTAGAAACATTAATATTTTAAATTACAAAGTGTTGTTGTGCAATTTTCGGCATTTTGTCAATATGAAGTTTTTGACTTTCTAATTTGATGAGAGAGAAATAAAAGTTTTTATTGAGTGCATGTTTTCGCAATAATCTTCTACTGCAATTAGCAAACATGCAATTTAAACAGATGCACACATGAGCCCAACACAATTTATTAAATTCTCATGCAAGAATTAAAAAAAAAAAACAGAAAAGGAAAAGATGTGTGCATTAAGATATAAAAAGAAACTGGTCCTTGGCTCAAAATATCCAAGTGAATTCTGATGTTCCGGAGATAAAATTGAACTTTTTAAGTAAAAGAAGAAAAAAAATGTTGAATTAAATGTGGTGGACATTTTGAATTGTGAAATTATTTTTAGTGCGATCTGCTGCTCCATTTTGAACCAAAAGTAGAATAATACTGTGAAGCAAACAATCAACACCTGCTAGAATGCATTTTATTTTTAGGTGAGTTTGAAATCTTTTGTTAACAAAAGGCTAGCTTTCTTCAATGTGACCTGAAGTTTAAAAAAAAAATATTTGTAAAATTCTGGCATAATAATTTTGCATTTAAATTGGAGCTTCCACTGAAGCTGAATGATTTCAACTTGCTTTTCTTAGTTTATGGGGGACAAACATATAATTCTCCATTGCTTTAACCTGGATCCAAACTAAAATCTTCCTCCTGACATGCATGTATGTTTATATATATATTTAGCTAAGACCTATGTTCAAATCTCACCATGATAGATTTGTTAGAGAAATTGGTTAGATAGAACTATTCAGAAGTCATTAATGGTCGTGCTAGTGCAAAGTCACAAGTCATTGTAACTAAGGGTTTGATCTTACTAGCATTGTTCAAACTCCAGACCATGCCAGTTTATGTACTCTTCTCTAGAAACTGTAACTAATGTCTGTTTAACCTTGTGGCAGTATAAACCACAGGCAAGTTCTTTCAGTGTTGAGGAAATGCAAATGTGCTTGAGCAGATGTCTACAACAGGGATTGTTTAGTCACTCTAGTAGATAGTTGTACTTGGAAGCTAGCAATTAGATATGATTCTAGGTCTACGAGATTTTTGAGACATACCTTATATCCACACACCTCCAAAGTTACAGCTTTTTGTGGACTATAAAAATTACAATAAGAAATATGTAATAAAAGTCTGGTAAAATATTTGAATTTACTCAAACCTATTCAAAACACTATTTACATTATTTGGATTGTAATCCTCATCTTCATTGCCATATTCACAATGTTTCAGCCGTTGTATGCTCCAGCCTTCTTCAAGTGAATGGAATTTCGAACCAAACCCTTTATTTTGTTCACTGGGATAGATTTTTCTACTTCCACATGTCATGCCTCTTCCGGATGTCTCAGTTATTTCTCTTTAACTCAACTCTCCAAGTTTTTTGGTTTGCCACTGCTGTAGAACTCACAACTGTTTGGGTTTAGTCACTGGATCTAACCAATGACTTTATCCATGGAGAGTTGTGTTCAACTCAAAGATTCAGACCAGTAAATGTAATTAATACTGTTTAATTAGGAAAAAAATCAGAGTATTTACTTAAATAAATTGTATCTATAAAAAATAATGTATAAACATCATGTGCAAGTACTTAATCAGTTGTGTAGTAGCAAATGCACTTTGCTCAAAGCACCCAATTTGCAGGCCAAGCAAATCTCTAAATGATATAAAAAATAATTTTAGATCAGATGACAGATTTATTAAAAAAATTTTTTTAAATTAATAAAAGAAAATTTAAAAAAAATTAATAAAAGAGAAGACAGAAAGCAAAGCAAAATATCTTTATAGAGAGAAAATAAAAAAATATAACATTTTTTGGGGGCAACAAGTTCACGAAATCAGATTAATTTTGCTTATTCATTAAAGTTTCCCCTTTTGAGACGTTGTGATCAGTGGGTTGCCTTTCACAGATGTTGTGCTGAGTGCAACAAACAAGAGCATTACTGGATATTGAATATCTTGTTAATCAAGACAAACAACACAGATTTCTCAAATGGTCAATTAGCTCAGAACGGATGAAATGTCAAAAATCAGATAAAATTAGTGCAAGGAAATAAAAAGCATCAAAGAGTCGAAAAGTTGCCCAAGCACAAATATATTCAGCAGGAGTTGCCCAGTCTTCACTTCCCAGTGTTGTTTGACTTCAAAAATGTCTCTGTGTTCTTGCTGGTGACAAATTGTTTTCCACCCTACAACCCCTATCTCAAAGATCAAATGTCACAAGCCTCTCACTGCTCTATTGCTATTTCCATGGAAAGTGTTCAGACAAACTATATTCCTTAGTTCTACCAGTTACAATCTTCATAGCTAAGACCAGCCATACTATGCACATTGTAGTGAATGTTGCTTAAATAATAATAAATATATATATATTGTAGGGTGGCAAATCCATTTCTCAAAGAAGAAATATCACAAACCACATGCTGCTTTATCACAATTTCCATGGAAAGTGCTCAGACAAACTACATTCCTTAGTTCCCCTAGTTCTAATATTCACAGCTAAGACCTATATTGCTGTGTACATTGTAGTAAACCACCATCATTCCTTTCATATTCCATTGGTGAGATCTAGGTTCCACTTGAGCATCTTTTTTCCATGAACCACTGCTTTGTGGAACCAAATCCCAATAGGATGTTTTCCCAATCATTACAATGTTAACCTGTTGAACTGTACCTCTTGTGGAGAGCAATGATTAATGATGTTCTGAAGAGACACTGAAATAATGGATGAAGACTACCAAATTATTGATGTATCTATATACAAACTTAAAACCATAATAAGTCTATAGAAATGGAACTTTTGGGGCTTTTAGGAATTATAATCTTCTTTAAGTCTATGGTAGTTCATTAGATTAATAATATCAAAACCATTAAAAATAAAATCCCTTTGATGATTCTGAAGTGAAATTTACATGGAACAGTTTTTTTGTGAGTACCAAGCAGGTGGCCATGTTTACATTGATATTGCTCTTCTGAAATCTGTTGCCATTTTCAAAGACTTGGACAGGCTGGCAGCAATGGTAACAAAACTTGCCCCAAGGAATCTTGGCCTGACTAAGAGTACCTATTCCTGTGTAATGACCACAAAGAATTCTTTGAACAACATCTGCTTCAGAAGACTTTCTTCTTTTATATGACATGTCCCTTCAGGACATAGATGATCATGGCTCTCCACATCTTTCTGTCGTAATAAGTTTTGTATTTCTGTTATTTCTCCCAAATCCTATTCAACCATCCATTTGCTCAAGCCCATCAAGTATGTTACATGATGCTTTCCTCTGTCTTTAGTCAATCTATCCTGTGAGTATCAGATTTTCCAATCCCTCCTTCCCCATTATATGCCCCGGAAATTTCAGCTACCTCTTTTTGATGTTAAGTATAAGTTTTCTTTTTTGTTTCCATTTTCACCAAAACTTTACTGTTGCTCACATATTCGGTTCATGGTATCCTCAGCATCCTTCTGTAGAACCTCATTTCTGTTGATTCAAGTCACTTCTTCATCTTAAATAATCCAAATAGCTTCCAATTTTATATTCAGCTGAAATTAAAAATAATTCTTTTCAAGCAGAAGTGTTGATCAATGGCAAAAATAGTTTGCATATTTAAGGATTCAAGTTTTTATTTTAAGATATTTGATGTTCTTAAATATTTTATAAAAAGAAATTAGATTCAGGATCGCATTTTCAGTGATTAACCGATTTCTTTTAGGCTTTGCAGTACCTCACTTAATTTTGTGATCAAATAAAAATTTTCTAAATGCAACAATTTTCAACCAGAATATAAATTGGTGGTCAGGAACTTAAAGTAGTGAGACATTTCAAATATCTTGGCTCAAATATCAGTGAAGAATGCCTAAAATAGATATAATTTCCAAGAGCAGCACAAACAATGGCAACTAAGAACCATCAGGAAAAGCAAGAACATTTTCTCTAAATCAAAGATCAGACAGTTGTGTGCATTGGCTTTCTCATTGTTTCTGCATTTCTGCAAATTTTGGACATTTTTTGAACAGCAGAACTACAGCAAAGAGTACAAACATTAGAAATAAGATTCTACAGAACCATCCTAGGCATTCCCATGTAGACCACAAGAGAAATGATGCAGTGCAAGACACCAAACATGAAACAAATCCAAGACGTTATAACCACCATCAACAATTAGATGTAGAAATGGTATGGCTACAATATAAGAACCAACAAAGAATCTGCAATGTTATTGGTTCTGACCTGACATCTCAACTTCAGTCACTTTCCCAGCACCATAATATAGATTTCCTGTGCATTTCCTATAAATACTTTCATGGTATTGTTCTAATTTTTCTTTCCTCTTTATGCATTTAAGTGCAGCACTAGATTGGCAGCTAGGTCCCATCACTTTACAATTGAAATGGCTTGATGTAGCCATAAGTTCTATGCTAACAGCTTCTTCTCTTACAGGTCTGACTTGAAGAATTCTCTTCCAGATTCTTGCTTTCCAGTTAAATTTGATCATTACAATTTTAAATGTAATGTCCATTGTTATCCTCTGTTTTTTTTTTTTAATTCCTGTTCTTTTATTGTTCTTAGCAATGTTTTCTTTTTTCTCATATTCTCTCACACTCAGTAACCACTTGTGTCTTAGAGGATTTATTATTATTGCCTTGTATGGTAACTGGTCTAGGAGAAGGACAACTCTGAATTCAAAACCTGTGAAGGCTTGTTTGTGGACCTTGTGGTACGTAGTGCACCAGGTCTTTGTATTCAGCACTTCAAAAAGTCTGGTTGCTTCTGCATAAAGCCTTCACTAATATAATGAAATCATATGTGCTGGTGTCTGGGCTGTCGGTTCCTAGGAACTGAGCTGCTTGACCCTCATATGTCGAATATGATGGGAGAGTTCACCATATATATATATATATATATATATATATATATATATATATATATATATATATATAAAAATGTATATTTGGGCAGCAACCTTTCCTTTAAACATCTTTTGTAAAATATGATAGACAAAGAAAATTTTATTAATTTTTTTGTTTAGTTTTTTTCCAGTGTTCTTACATTTTTTCCATTTGGTGGGAGTGAAGGAGAATAAAACTAACAAAATGGCCAAAAACATTTGGGACAATGGACGATATATACAGTTTTTATATTCCCTCACTCTCACCAAACAAAAAAAAATGTAAGTTTTTTTTTTTTTTAATCCAAGTACTTTTGTGCTTTTCTAAGATCATCTTCAGGGATAAACTACAAAGACAAAACTTATTGTAACTACGACAAAATAACTATAACAGCGCATATATGCATGTTTAAAAAAAAATCACTGAAGTTGATCTTGGAAAAGGTCAAAAGTACTATGGCACCTTCTGTGATGAATTTCAACTTAATTTCAAGGAACTGTTTAGAGAACTAGAAAGGATCAGTATAAAAATAACTAGACACAATACGTTTATATTATTCAATGAAACATGTTTGAATGAAGATATGCTGCCTCTATATATATATATATATATATATATATATATATATATGTCTATATTTCTGAGATGAGGTATTATGTCCATTATTTACATTATTCAGACTATTGTCCTCATCTTTGTCGCCATATTTATCACAACGTTTCGGCCGTTGTACGCTCCAGCCTTCTTCAGGTGGTTGGAATGTTGAACTGAACCTTTTATTTCGCTCACTGGGGTAGACTGTTCTAGTTCCACGTGCCATGTTTGATGGATGTCAGTTATCAGTTATCTCCTGTTAATTTTCCCTCTGAAGTTCTCCACTACCTTAACCGGGTACAATGGCCGAAACATTGTGATAAATATGGCGACAAAGATGAGGACAATAGTCTGAATAATGTATATATATATATATATATGTATATATGTCTGCATAAATTACAAACATCATATTTACTTATTTTTATCATAATCCTTTCATATTCACAAATATTTTTTCATATATTACAATTAAATAATATATGGAAAAATATTTGTGAATATGAAAGTTTTATGATAAAAATAAGCAGACATAATGTTTGTAATTTATTCAATCAGACATGCTTAAATGCACAAATATATACACACACATATATGTGTGTGTATATGTATGTGTGTGTGTGAGTATGAGTGTGTGAGTGCGTGTGTGTGTATATTTCTTATTACTGTCAATAATATATTTAGTAGATATACATTTTTAAGTTGATATCCCTTTTATTTTAAACAGTGAGATTAATGTCAACCGGCCTAGAGATTTAGAAGTCTTTCTATAGAAACAAGTGCTTCTCAACAGAAAACCAACATGTATTCCCATTGCTTTTTAACCTAATTAATGAGCTTGGGTAAATGGATGATGGATAGGTGTAGTAGTAAAAAGGCAAACATTGCTAACTGCGACAAAGAAGAGGAAATTGTGGAGAGCCATGTTCACCCACATCTCGAAAGGATATTGCATATAAAAGAAAGAAGATATATTCCAAGAAGTGTGATGAGTATTTCTTGTATTGAAGGTTAGTTTGGTGGTTATTCTCGCAATTTATCCTTAATTATCCATTTACGATATCGTGCTGCCATTGGATTCTGGAGGAGATGTCAAGTAGAGGGATAATGACCTGAACAAGTCCTTATGCACGCACCGGTTCCTTGAAAGGAAACATCATTCAGTCTTCAGATTGGTGGTGATACATACACTATAGGCAAAAATTTGGGGGCACATTTCTTTAAAAAACACCTTAAAATGACATATTTTTGTATTTTTTAAAAGATAAAATTTCAGTACCTACAGAGTTTTTGACATAAAATAACAACTTAGCTATAAACAATTATCATACAACAGCATCATATTTTGTTTTTGTCAATAAAACCACGATCTGTCATAATTACCGCTTTACAAATTCTTGGCATTTTTTTCAAAATGTTTTTGTAAAAATTATATGGCAGACATTACGAAGCATTCTTCAAACACTAAAAAAGCTCACTCTTTGGGTATTCTTTTTGAACTCTATCCAATTCATTCCATATTAATTCAAGGGGAAATAGGTCAGGAGATTGAGGCAAGTCATAATTTCCAAAATTTTGTTCCTTCACATTTTTTTTTTTGACTCTAGGTAATTTTAACATAATTTAGAAGACTGTCTTAGATCATTGTCTTGTTGAAAGGTGAACTTTTTCCAGTTATGCATAAACCAGACAGTATAGCATGTCTTTGCAAAATCTTGAATTATATTGTTCTTTTTTCATGATTCCCTTGACCTGAATCCAATCTCTAGCCCTCTTTCCCCCAAAACACCCCCACACCCTAACAGACCCACCACTATGCTTAATTATTGGAATCACAAATTCATCATTCAGTCTTTCTACTGGCTTTCTTCTTGCATACGCTCTCCTCTTAAGTTCAAATTTGGTCTCATCTATCCACAATACATTTGCCACTTTTCCAATGTTCAGTACTTATGCTTTTTTTTTAGCCTATAACAGTCTTCTTTTTAAGCATGGTGGTGGGTTTGTTATAATAAGAATTTATAATGAAGGTGGAGAAAAATGGTGCATGGCAAATGAGCATACACACACATGCATATACAAAGGGGCCTCGACATTTTTTCCTTAACCTGATTTTCAGTGTAGGTTGGAATTCACCTACATAAGTTTGTCTACCAGATGCTTGGGTTCTATAATGAAGGGCAAAAGTTCCCCCAAAACAAGAGATAGTAGTAGCACAATCAATATTGTACATCTGGTGAAGAAACAATCATATTTGACTTATGAAAACATGAAACTATACGTTGGATCTGATGTAACCCGAGGGCCTCCTGTATAGATATAAACAGATGAACATATATATAAATGGATGAACATAGATATAAACAGATGAACATAGGTATAAATGGATGAACATAGATAGATACACTGAGATAGAGAGATAGATATGAACAGACTGCAATAGTGAGATTGATTAACTGATTAAAAATCAAAAGATCTATCTCAGATTATTTATATAAGCCGAGATAGATATTTTGATTTTTAATCATTTGTCCTGAAGCAAGAAAGAGGCCACATCATAGTAGAAGAGAAAGTGACTGAAGTCGAGATGCCAGGTTAGGACTAATAAAATTACAGACCTTTCTTTGGATTTTGTTAAGAATTTTGGGACAAACTAGATATAGCAGCAATATTCAATGCATGGACGAATGATAGATTTGTATGTGTAAACAGATAGATAGATAGGTAATATGGACAGACTGAGATAAAGAGATATGAATAGACTATAAATATATATATATATATATATATATATAATATCGAATCCATTATATTCACTTAGATGTTAATACCCTTGGGAAAGGTATGAATCCTCTACTTCTCCCTCCAACTATGGGTAAATAGCAGAACAGACTGGGTTCTATAGCCTTGGATGGCAACTAGTCTAGGAGAAGGACAACACTGAATTCAAAACCTGCAGAGGGTCATTTGGGGACCTTGTGGCATGTAGTTCACCAGGTCTCTGTATTCAGACCTTCAAAAAGTATGGATGGTCCTGCACGAAACCTTCACCACTATAATCAATTCTCAAGTGCTGTTGTCAGGCTGTCGGTTTCCTGGGAACTGATCTGCTTGACCCTCAAAGTCAAATTCGATCTATATATATATATATATATATATATATATATATATATTCATCTAACATTCTAACACTTTAACTGTATCTAGCTGCAAATTATTTTTTACTTGAAACACCTAAATAGACCATTGAGTTCAAATTCTACATCCTAATGAAATTTGATTTTATCTCCTCTTAGCGCTTATCACCTCATCCTCTTCCCATAGCCTCTTTCTTTCTTTTCCCTTCTGCTTTTTCGTTTTTCCCTCTTTCTCCTTCCTTTCTGTTCACCCACAACTACATAATCCATTAGATTCCCTTCCATCTCTACGTGTAAATTTTAGAAAACATTTTATGAAAATTTCCAAAGAACGGAAGTGGCGTATATTTGCTTCGATAACTGTATTTCTGAATAAAAAATTTTTGTAACACCATAATTCCCCACCTGATGAGATGTCTAAAAAGGTTTTCCTCTTTTTCTGACATTGAAACAAAAATGTACAATTTTGTAGTGGATATGTGCATGCTCTAATGCAACACTGCATAAGATAAATAAATATTTATGGCTCTACTTTATGTATTGAACACCATTTTTAAATTAATGTTTTGAACACTGTAACCCTACTGTTTGTTCTCCTACACTTTGATCTATATATATATATATATATATATATATAGATAGATAGATAGATAGATAGATATGGGCAGACTGAGATAGATAGATATATCGAAATATAAATATAGATAAATATGAACAGGCTGTGATAGTTGAACAGACTGATGTAGCTGACAAGCTAACTTGATTCTGCATGCAGTTGATGATGATTGTTTTAATGGATAATGCAACAGCTTTCAAAGCCAAGATATCAGTTTTTATAAATAATATATGATTTTTCCAAATGATTAAGTCAATATATTTAGGGACTGAAAGAGAATACAAAAATCTCTTTTAAATAAGAAATCTTTGCCCAGAGAGAATCATTTGATTGCAACATCATAACCAACCATTTCATGTTTTCTTTTTTTCTACATAATCTTCTGCACTCTAATCAGTTCCTTTCATAAACACATTTAAAAAAATCTTCTCAATGAAATATACTCAGTAAAACCAACTGAAATGACATCTTTAAAAAAAAAGTGACAAAAAGAGAATAAAAATGAGGGCACTGTTATTAATCAGATCTATATGTCTAAGTTTTTTGTTTCACTCACCTATGGAGATAATTACTTAGAAATAAGGGCTTTAAAAATTTAAAACTCACAGGACATATTGACAGCAAGAGGGACAAAAGAAAAGCATTGCATAACCTACCTAACAAGTTTATACAAATGGTTGACAGGCCGGGGATTAGGAGAAATAGGAAAAAGATAAGCCTTACAAAGGGCTATAAAGTACAGGAAGTTGTGGAGAAGCATTATCGCTCACATCCTGAAGGAAAGCAGCACATCAAAGAAGAAGAATATTTAGCATCAGAAATGGATGGTTGAAATTTCATAATGAGGAAAGTGGGCTTAGAAAATTTGACACTCACAGGACATATTGAAGGCAAGAGGGACAAAGAAAAGCAGTGCATAACCTACCTAATGATCTTGTGTAAATGGCTGGCAGAACGGGGATTAGGAGAGGTAGTAAAAAAACAAACCATATTAAGAGCACTCTTTATTTTTTTTTTACTCGTGTTTACTCAATATAAGGCTCAAAAGTCACTCAATGTAGAGGGTTATTGAATAATATTGTATGAGTGTAAGAGGAGGAAGAGGTAAGAAGTACAGTTTATGGGATCATGTCAGATAATGGTTAACCTTAGACTTGAAGAGGCTAAGATTGTAATGATTGGGAAAACATCCTCTCGTGAGTGAGTTTTTTTCACAATGTAGTAGTTCTTGAAAGATGCTATCCAAGTGGAACTTCCTTTTAAACTAATAGAACAAAGGACAGAAAGTTGTAGAGAGCCATGATTTTCCACATTCTGAAGAAGAATAATACTTAGCATCAGAATAGAGTATATAATGAGAAAAGAGAGCATAGAAAATTTGACACTCACAGGACATATTAAAAGCAAAAGGGACAGAGGAAAGCAGCATATACCCTATCTAACAAGCTTGTGTAAATGTCTGGAAAAACAGGGATTAGGACAGACAATTTACTAAAAGTAAAAAAATAAGCAGACATAACATTTAAAATAATGTTTCCAAAGATATGATTATTGGAAAAATTTTAAATCATTTCTTGTAAATATTGGTTGTTTGAAATTTATTTCAGTTTGAACATTTGGGAAAAGTATCAAACAATATCCATTAAAATTTACATTTAAAACTTTATGTAAAAGAATTACTTTTTGGAATCTCTCCAAATATTTTTAGAAAAAATACCCAAAAATATTTATTAAAAACATTTTTTCCAATTTTACAAAAACAAAAGCTTGAGTTTTCAATGTTGATCATATTAAAAAAATGTTTCTCATCTGTTTCATATTCTGCTTAAAAATACTCAAAAGATTATTTATGTACAGAAAAATGTTAATCACATGCAAATTACTGAAAAGTCTTAACAGGCACTGGAGTAATAGAACATTTGATGTATTTACACTTTGTTTAAAAAGTATTTGCATGATGGTGACACACCTTGATACCAATCATTCATTATGTGCACACGATGATGACACACCATTATCCAATCCTTCATTATGTGCATCCAATGTGCACACAATGATGACACACCCTGATCCCAATCATTCATTATGTGCACATGATGAAGACACACCATTATCCAATACTTCATTATGTGCATCCAATGTACAGACAATGATGACAGACCATAATCCCAATCATTCATTATGTGCATCCAATGTGCACACAATGATGACAAACATTGATCCCAATCCTTCATAATGTGCACACAATGATGACACACCATTATCCAATCCTTCATTATGTGCATCCAATGTGCAGACAATGATGACACACCATAATCCCAATCATTCATTATGTGCATCCAATGTGCACATAATGATGACACACCATTATCCCAATCCTTCATAAGACAATGATGACACACCATTATCCAATCCTTCATTATGTGCATCCAATGTGCGAACAATGATGACACACCATAATCCCAATCATTCATTATTTTGCATCCAATGTGCACACAATGATGTCACACCCTGATCCCAATAATTCATAATGTGCACACAATGATGACACACCATTATCCAATCCTTCATTATGTGCATCCAATGTGCAGACAATGATGACACACATAATCCAATCATTATGCATCCAATGTACACAATGATGACACACCATTATCCCAATCCTTCATAATGTACACACAATGATGACACACCATTATCCAATCCTTCATTATGTGCATCAATGTACAGACAATGATGACACACCATAATCCCAATCATTCATTATTTTGCATCCAATGTGCACACAATGATGACACATGATCCCATAATTCATAATGTGTACACAATGATGACACACCATTATCCAATCCTTCATTATGTGCATCAATGCAGACAATGATGACCATAATCCCAATCATTCATTATGCATCCAATGCACACAATGATGACACACCATTATCCCAATCCTTTACACACAATGATGACACACCATTATCCAATCCTTCATTATGTGCATCCAATGTACAGACAATGATGACACACCATAATCCCAATCATTCATTATTTTGCATCCAATGTGCACACAATGATGACACACCCTGATCCCAATAATTCATAATGTGCAACAATGATGACACCATTATCAATACTTCATTATGTGCATCCAATGTGCAGACAATGATGACACACCATAATCCCAATCATTCATTATTGCATCCAATGTACAATGATGACACACCATTATCCCAATCCTTCATAATGTACACACAATGATGACACACCATTATCCAATCCTTTGCATCCAATACAGACAATGATGACACACCATAATCCCAATCATTCATTATTTTGCATCCAATGCACACACACAATGATGACACACCCTGATCCCAAATAATTCATAATCCAAATGATGACACCATTATCAATCCTTCATTATGTGCATCCAATGTGCACACAATGATGACACACCATAATCCCAATCATTCATTATGTGCATCCAATGTGCACACAATGATGACACACCATTATCCCAATCCTTCATAATGTACACACAATGATGACACACCATTATCCAATCCTTCATTATGTGCATCCAATGTACAGACAATGATGACACACCATAATCCCAATCATTCATTATTTTGCATCAATGTGCACACAATGATGACACACCCTGATCCCAATAATTCATAATGTGCACACAATGATGACACACCATTATCCAATCCTTCATTTGCATCAATGTGCAGACAATGATGACACACATAATCCCAATCATTCATTATGTGCATCCAATGTGCACACAATGATGACACACCATTATCCCAATCCTTCATAATCCAATGATGACCATTTCAATACTTTATGTGCATCCAATGTGCAGACAATGATGACATTTAATCCCAATCATTCATTATTTTGCATCCAATGTGCACACAATGATGATACACCCTGATCCCAATTGTGCACACAATGATGACACACCATTATCCAATCCTTCAATGTGCATCCAATGTGCAGACAATGATGACACACCATAATCAATCATTCATTATGCATCCAATGTACACACAATGATGACACACCATTATCCCAATCCTTCATAATGTACACACAATGATGACACACCATTATCAATCCTTCATTATGTGCATCCAATTGATGACACACCATAATCCCAATCATTCATTATTTTGCATCCAATGTGCACACAATGATAATGATCCCAATCCTTCATAATGTGCACACAATGACACCATTATCCCAATCCTTCATTATGTATCAATGTGAACAATGATGATCCCAATCATTCATTATGTTCCAATGTGCACACAATGATGACACGCCATTATCCCAATCCTTCATAATTCAATGATGACACACCATTATCCAATACTTCATTATGTGCATCCAATGTGCAGACAATGATGACACACCATAATCCCAATCATTCATTATTTTGCATCAATGTGCACACAATGATGACACACCCTGATCCCAATAATTCATAATGACACAATGATGACACACCATTATCCAATCCTTCATTATGTGCATCCAATGTGCAGACAATGATGACACACCATAATCCTAATCATTCATTATGTGCATACACAATGATGACACACCATTATCCCAATCCTTCATAATGTACACAATGATGACACACCATTATCCAATACTTCATTATGTGCATCCAATGTACAGACAATGATGACACACCATAATCCCAATCATTCATTATTTTGCATCCAATGTGCACACAATGATGACACACCTGATCCCAATAATTCATAATAATGCACACAATGATGACACACCATTATCCAATCCTTCATTATGTGCATCCAATGTGCAGACAATGATGACACACCATAATCCCAATCATTCATTATTTATGTGCATCAATGTGCACACAATGATGACACACCATTATCCCAATCCTTCATAATGTACACAATGATGACACACCATTATCCAATACTTCATTATGTGCATCCAATGTGCAGACAATGATGACACACCATAATCCCAATCATTCATTATATTTGCATCCAATGCACACAATGATGACACACCCTGATCAATAATTCATAATGTGCACACAAATGACACACCATTATCAATCCTTCATTATGTGCATCCAATGTGCAGACAATGATGACACACCATAATCCCAATCATTCATTATGTGCATCCAATGCACACAATCACACCATTATCCCAAATAATGTACACACAATGATGACAACCATTATCAATCCTTCATTATGTGCATCCAATGTACAAGACAATGATGACACACCATAATCCCAATCATTCATTATTTTGCATCCAATGTGCACACAATGCACAATGATGACACCTGATCCCAATCCTTCATAATGTGCACACAATGATGACACACCATTATCCAATCCTTCATTATGTGCATCCAATGTGCAGACAATGATGACACACCATAATCCCAATCATTCATTATGTGCATCAAGAACAACAATGATTACATTATGTGCATCCAATGTACAGACAATGATGACACACCATAATCCCAATCATTCATTATTTTGCATTCAATGTGCACACAATGATGACACACCCTGATCCCAATAATTCATAATGTGCACACAATGATGACACCATTATCCAATCATTCATTATGTGCATCCAATGTGCAGACAATGATGACACACCATAATCCCAATCATTCATTATGTGCATGACAATGATGACACACCATTATCCCAATCCTTCATAATGTATGATGACACACCATTATCCAATCCTTCATTATGTGCATCCAATGTACAGACAATGATGACACACCATAATCCCAATCATTCATTATTTTGCATCCAATGTGCACACAATGATGACACACCCTGATCCCAATCCTTCATAATGTGCACACAATGATGACACACCATTATCCAATCCTTCATTATGTGCATCCAATGTGCAGACAATGATGACACACCATAATCCCAATCATTCATTATGTGCATCCAATGTGCACACAATGATGACACACCATTATCCCAATCCTTCATAATGTACACACAATGATGACACACCATTATCCAATACTTCATTATGTGCATCCAATGTGCAGACAATGATGACACACCATAATCCCAATCATTCATTATTTTGCATCCAATGTGCACACAATGATGACACACCCTGATCCCAATCCTTCATAATGTGCACAATGATGACACACCATTATCAATCCTTCATTATGTGCATCAATGTGCAGACAATGATGACACACCATAATCCCAATCATTCATTATGTGCATCCAATCAATGATGACACACCATTATCCCAATCCTTCATAATGTACACACAATGATGACACACCATTATCCAATCCTTCATTATGTGCATCCAATGTACAGACAATGATGACACACCATAATCCCAATCATTCATTATTTTGCATCCAATGTGCACACAATGATGACACACCCTGATCCCAATAATTCATAATGTGCACACAATGATGACACACCATTATCCAATCCTTCATTATGTGCATCCAATGTGCAGACAATGATGACACACCATAATCCCAATCATTCATTATGTGCATCCACATAATGATAACACCATTATCCCAATCCTTCATAATGTACACAATGATGACACACCATTATCCAATACTTCATTATGTGCATCAATGTACAGACAATGATGACACACCATAATCCCAATCATTCATTATTTTGCATCCAATGTCAATGATTGATCCCAATCCTTCATAATGTACTTAACAATGATGTGTGCATCCAATGTGCAGACAATGATGACACACCATAATCCCAATCATTCATTATTTGCATCCAATGTGCACAACAATGATGACAAACATTGATCCCAATCCTTCATGCACACAATGATGACACACCATTATCCAATCCTTCATTATGTCATCCAATGTGCAGACAATGATGACACACCATAATCCCAATCATTCATTATTTTGCATCCCAATGATGACAAACATTGATCCCAATCCTTCAGTACACAATGATGACACACCATTATCCAATCCTTCATTATGTGCATCCAATGTACAAGACAATGATGACACACCATAATCCCAATCATTCATTATTTTGCATCCAATGTGCACACAATGATGTCACACCCTGATCCCAATAATTCATAATGTGCACACAATGATGAAACCATTATCCAATCCTTCATTATGTGCATCCAATGTGCAGACAATGATGACACACCATAATCCTAATCATTCATTAGTGCATCCAATGTGCACACAATGATGACAAACATTGATCCCAATCCTTCATAATGTGCACACAATGATCACCATTATCCAATCCTTCATTATATTGCATCCAATGTACAGACAATGATGACACACCATAATCCCAATCATTCATTATTTTGCATCCAATGTGCACACAATGATGACACACCCTGATCCCAATCCTTCATAATGTACAATGATGACACCATTATCCAATCCTTCATTATGTGCATCCAATGTGACAATGATGACACACCATAATCCCAATCATTCATTATGTGCATCCAATGTGCACACAATGATGACACACCCTGATCCCAATAATTCATAATGTGCACACAATGATGACACACCATGATCCCAATCATTCATTATGTGCATCCAATGTGCACACAATGACAACACACCATTATCCCAATCCTTCATAATGTGCACACAATGATGACACACCATTATCCCAATCCTTCATAATGTGCACACAATGATGACACACCATTATCCCAATCATTCATTATGTGCATACTATGTGCACACAATGATGACACACCATTATCCCAATCCTTCATAATGTGCAGACAATGATGGCACACCATTATCCCAATCATTCATTATGTGCATCCAATGTGCACGCAATGATGACACACCATGATCCTAATCCTTCATTATGTGCATCCCAATAAGTGTTGGTGATTAACAATTGATTGCATAATACTTGTCACTTTCCAAACTAATGTGCATATTTATATTTCTGACACGTATCTTTCATAATTTTACACCCAGTTTGTTTCTTATTTTCATTAATGATCTTCATGATATCAGTTTCCAATTTTGTATCTATGTGGATGATATAATTATTTATTCTTGTCTTGTCTTGTAGGTTTGAGAACATCAAATCGGCAGCTGATCTTCAGAAGTGTTTTGTTAATTTTAATGTCTTTAAAATGAAACAGCTCTCTATTAATCCACTTAAAGAATTTTTCTGGCTTCCATCAGCATGGCTAATGCTAATCTACAGGTGAGTGACTTGTACCTTATTGGGCTAATGTTTTCACTGACATGAAGTGGAATGATTATATTGAATCAATTGCTAAGTCTGCTACCAGTAAAATCAATTGCTAAGTCTGCTACCAGTATGTTGTGCTAGACAATTTTTCTTGCCAGTTGCTGTAACCTAGAGAAGGTTACTGAATAGAATAATCACATGAAGGTTGGTAATGAACAATAATACTTAGGACAAGAACAGCACATATAAGATTCATCAGCGGTGTGTAGAAGTAGTCAACTGCTAGAAGTAAGTCAAATGAATTCCACAATGAATCTCCAACTGCAGACCACAGAACAACACATACAGTATTCACAAACTGTATTTATGGGAATGTGAGCATACCATTATCGCCCGTAGGTATACTAAAACACCAGTATATATTTTACACATTTATATGACTAGTATTTGTCTACGTATTGAATATTGCTGCCACAGCTGGTCTGGTTGTTCTGCTATGTGTCTGGAGATTCTTGGCAAAATCCAAAGAAGAATCGACAATGTTATCAGTCCTGACTTGGTATCTAATCTTCAGTCACTTTCACATCATGTGACTACTGGCAGCTCTGTAATAGTGTGTTAAATAAGAATAAATCTTCTGTCTCTCCTCTTGTCACTCAATTTGAGGTGTTAAAATCTTCTGCTGATAAAGCAGAATGCTTTGCTTGTAAATTCTCTTCCAGTTCTACTCTTGACTCATCTGGATTACCTTTGGCTGACTTTCCACTTAGAAGCAAATATTTCTTTATTTTTATTTTTTTAAACTTTTCACCTCAAGCAAGGCAACAAAGCCACTAACATACAGGTGGGGGGGTTACTGAGTGTGAAAGAATATCTCTCTTTCTGTTTCCCTTTCAGTATATGTGATACTAAGAGTGACACAAAACATACACAAGTACAAGTGTATTAATATACAGAATTTTAAAAAATTAATAGAAATTTAAAAAAAAGATTAAATAATAAAAAATAGAAATAGAAATTTTTTTTAAATGTCCCATGTGCTCAACATTGTGTCCTAGCAATTAGGCTGTAGGAAACACAGGTTGGGTCCACTTTACCTGACAGAAAAGGGAAATACTTGATTCTTATCAGGAAGCATATTGATTTCTAGGCCGGTTGACATTAATTTCACCATTTAAAAATAACAAAGATGTCTACTTGTGAACACTAAAAATAAGATGTATAATACTAGGATATATATATATATATATATATATATATATATATATATATATATATATATATATATATATAATCAAACCTAGTGAGCCAGACAAACCTACCCAGGTTTCACCTACGCGGATTGTCAAGGAAAGCTGGCTAAAGAGGCAAAAGAGAAACGGCATATTTATAGGTGACAATAAATATGCCGTTTTTCTTTTGCCTCGTTAACCCTCGTTAGTCTGGCTCACTAGGTTTGACTAGGTCTGATTACGGTTGTAATGAGCTTTTTGTTAGTTAGTTGTTTACTCATGTGGGGTTTTTTTCTTTGGGCTTTTAACCTGTATCTGTGCAATCTTTTTGACAGACTTTCATGTTTCTAGCTCTTTCTTTTTTTAAAACTTTTTTTCCTTCGAGATTAATTTGATTATTGGCAAATCAAAAATTTGAAGGTTTTTCGAGATATAGTTACCTATATATATATATATATATATATATATATATATATATATATATATATATATATATATTAATTAATGAATATCAAACACTTAAAATACCACAAGTGCTTGATATTCATTAATTAATAGTTTTGATCTGTCTTGGACATAGAGCTCTCCTTGGATCTTTATCCTCTTGGAAATTTCATATGGATTACCAATTTATTATTATATACATATATATTTGGTCAGTAGCCTTTCTTTTAAACATCTTTTATTAAACATAACAGACAATGGAAATTTTATTTTGTTTATCCAGCATTCTTACTATTTTTCTGTTTGGTGGAAGCAAGTGAGTACAAAAATAAACTAGCGATGACCAATATAATGTATCAATTTTACTGCCCAGTACAAGTCTGTGTTTCTTGTCACAAATTAATTGCCTATATTGGAAATACTACCACCTGCTTGAGTAGACACCTCACATGTCATTTATCAGATCAAAGTCCAATAAAAAATAAAATACAACTGAAACTGTCAAAACATGAAGAGAAATTAACAACACCTAAAACAGACACCCTTGAAAATGGCTAAAAAAGTAGATGAAAGTGCTTCAGGCAATGGACAATATGTAAAATTTTTGTACTTCGGAAAATGTAAGAATGCTGGAAAACTAAATAAAAAATTAATTAAATTGTCCATCTGTCCATCATACTTAATGGAATATATATATATATATATCTTTTATTAAATATGATGGAAAAGAAAAATATTAAATTTTTATTAAAAAATAAATTAAATTTGCTTTGTCTGTCATATTTAATGAAATATACATGTTTGTTTTTTTTTATTTATTTTATTTAAATGTTATTTTTGATAGATACTCATATTTGAGTAGACGCTGTTTTCTTTTTATTAAACATTATTTTTTAACCAACTACATCTACTGGCCTGAATATTTGAGAAATATTGTCAGAAAAATGTACCAGAGGACACATATTTTTCTGAAATATATGAGTATCCATCAAAAATAATGTTTAAACAAAGCAAATTAAAAATAACAATATGTTGGATTTAATCCATTGCCTATATATATATATATATATATATATTGTGTGTATTTATTATTGTTTCATTAAATAATATAGACAAGTGTTGTCTATTTATTTTATGTAAATTCTTTTTATAACGTATGTATCAATATTGTGATTTTCTTTCTTTGTTTAATGATAATGTTATTAAGCTTATCAGACTCTGTCTATATTTCTGAGATGAGGTATTATGTACAGTATTTACATTAGTCGGACTATTCTTCTCAAGGACACATGGCAAAGTGGATAAAGGCGTTGGTTAGATCCAGTGACAGACCCAAAGAAGGTGAGTTCAATACCCAGTTAAGGCAGTGAAGAACTTTCAGAGGAAAATTAGCAGGAGATAACTGATAATTGACATCCATCAAACATGGCACGTGGAACTAGAACAGTCTACCCCAGTGATCGAAATAAAGGGTTCAGTTCGAAATTCCAACCACCTGAAGAAGGCTGGAGCGTACAACGGCCGAAATGTTGTGACAAATATGGCGACAAAAATGAGGACAATAGTCTGACTAATGTAAATACAGCTTATCAGACGTTATGAAAAGAATTTACATAAAATAAATAGACAACACTTGTCTATATTATTTGATGAAACATGTATGAATATACATATATATATATATATATATGCACACACCCACCCACATATATATATATATATATATATATATATATATATATATATATATATATATATACACACACACACACACATACATATCCACACTATTAATAATAAATATACATTTTACCATTTGGTAAAAATCCGAGTTTCATGCATGAACCAATCTTGACTTTTCAATTCATACCTGAAGATTGCTGCATATGTGAAACTCAGTTGTACTAGACGATGAGGAATATATGTATATTTATTATTAATAGTATAAATTTTAGCTCTTATTTTACACTGGCCACTTTTATTATAACCAGCACTCATTGTGCAATAATATATATATATATATATATATATATATATATATAAAAAGAAAGAACAGTAAGATATATAATCTGGTGTTCTTATAGATATTTTTATTTTTACAAAATAGTGCTCAATGTAAATTTACAGAGCATTAATATTATAAATTAATTGATTTAAAATATGGTTTTTCTGTTACACAGTTCTAACCATGTTTCAAAAATGGAAGGTCCGAATTTAATTTTGTAATTAAATTAAAGACATTAGTTCCATTTCATCCTCAAGTGAATTTTGGAGTAACTTTTAAAATTACTGGGTTTTAAAGACATAGCAAAAATCATAATTCACGTTTCCAAGGATACAGAGAAATTCATTTCAACCAGACAAGGGGTGTTTGTGTGTTCATTATGTCTCTATTTTGATGTATCAGTTATTAGTTACATTTTGGTAGGGGATAGGGATGTATTTTTCAATGAAATCTGACATCAGTTAAATGCATGTCGTCTGGATTTTTTAAAAATTTTATTGTTAACGGCAAAAATTCTTACGGCATTTTTTCTATTTGTATATTTAAAGATTTTTGGTGGGGTGTTTAGGTTAGAATACGTTTTATTTAACTACGATTTGAAAAATATTTTCACTTTTAATTTTTAATATACTATATTTATTTTTAAGAACAAGTAAAATGTATTAGAATCCCTTACAGTATGTAGAGTTATTTTCACATCAACTATAAGTATGTATATTATTAGGTAACAATGTTTTTTTTTTAATTTATATTTAAATATTATTTAAGTATTATTTATGACAATGACGCCAAAAATAGCTAATTGATTTCACTAATTTAGTAAACTTTTATTTTTTATATAAACCTAGTAATATCTTGTTTCTCATATGGTTAGAACTGTGTAGCAGAAAAACCATATTTTAAATCAATTAATTTATAATATATATATATATATATATATTTATATATATATTGTTAAATATGATGGTCAAGGAAAAACTTGATTAATTTTTTTTAGCTTTTCCAGTGTTCTTATATTCTTCTGTTTAGTGGTAAGTGAGCAAGTAAAAAACTCTCCATATCATTGATTTTCCCAAGTGCTTTTGGCCACTTCTTTAGCCATTTTCAAGGGGATTGCTTTTGGTGTTGTTAGTTTATTTTCATGTTTTCAATTGTGTGGACCCCTTCAGAAAGATACTGGTTGTAGAAACCTTTGTAAATCAAATTTCAGGAAACATCTCATTATAAAAGACGCTCTGTACATCAAACAGCTCCCCCCCACTACCAACCTTATCTTGTTTAACAATGGTAATGCAGTACTAAAAGTCTTTTAAAAATAGAAAGTCGCTCACTTGAATTCTAGCCATACCTAACACACAATCGTGTCTACTATAATTCACCAATAATACATGAATAATACATCTCACACAGTCAAAAACATGAAAATAAACTAACAACCCCCTTCAAAATGGCTAAAGAAGTGGCTGAAAGTACTTGGGACAATCAATGATATGGATAGTTTTTGTAATCACTCACCCCTGTCAAACAGAAAGACGTAAGAAAGCTGGAAAAACTAAATAGAAAATTAATAAAATTTTCCTTGTCTGTCATATTTAATGAAAGTGGCTCCTTGTTTTGAATATCTTTTAGCCTTAATCTATAGCTAAAGATGCTGGAAAAATGATTGGTTCCCTTAATGCTCCAGAAAGTATCTATTACATTTTGCCATACTCTATTTTGTCAAGATTTAGAGCAGATCAGAATTGGAGTATTGCCATCATATCTCTGTCGCAGCTGATCTATCCTCACTTTCCAACCTGGATAGAGTTCAAAAGTGTCTACATGTGGCTTTGTGGGGGATTAATTATTTCCCACCCTACAACTACTTTCCTGTCGGAGAAACTTTGCAAGAATCTTGATACTCTGTGGCAAATATTCTGATGCTAGATGCCTTACTTCCATCAGTTCAGACCTTTACAGTTAAAACCCACCATACTATGTACACATGGGTAAACCATCCTCAATCCCTTTGTATTCCATTGGTACAAAAAGAAATACCACTTAGACACTTTCTTCCCAAGAAGTGCAACTTCCTGAGTAGATGCTTCCCCAATCAGTACAATCTTAACCTGTTCAGGCCTAGAATCAATTGTTATTTACTTTCAATAAACTTGTTCAGTATCCCTCTCACTTGAGTGGCTCTTCAGCCTTGGGAACAATAGTTTTGTATATATATATATATATATATATATATATATATATATATATATATATATATATATATATATAATATTAGTGGTAAATATACACATACAAATGCAATCATACATTTAAAATATATAAATATATATATATACATACATACATACATACACATACATATATATTTGTATAAAAAATAAATCCAAGAGGATAGAATCCAGGTAGAGTCCAGAGTAAGGGTATAATTTTTTATTATACCCTTACTCTGTCCGGACATTGGATTTGTTTTTTATACATATATATATGCATGTATGTATGCATATATATTTATATATTTTAGATGTATGACTTAAACACTAATATTCCATGGTCATATATATATATATATATATATATATATATATATATATATATTATAATTAAAAGAAAGAACACTAAGATATTAGCTTTGGTTTCTGAAACATATTCCAAAATTCACTTGAAGATGAAACAGAACTAATGCTTTTAATTTAATTATATAATTAAATTTGAAGTTTTTAGCTTCAGCTTTTAAAACATGGTAATTCCTGTGTAGTGAGGAAACCATATTTTAAATCAGTTAATTTATAATATATATATATATATATATATGAAAGAAAAATACAGAAAAAACAAAATTCTGAATATGCATTATTAATGTTAAAATAAAGTCGACGTCGGACGTTTCGGTCTATTTAAGACCATCTTCATGGACATTTTCATTTAAACATAATTAACATTATAACTTATAACAATTTAACACAAAAGACGATGGACATAAGAGCCCAACTAATTCAAACAGATAACTGAAATTTTATACAGATCAGCGTTCTGTTTAAATATGATCTTTGAAAAAAATCTCCCAATTGGGCGATGTTGTCAAAACGTATTCGAAGATGATTTCCAAAAATTAAAATATCAAAAAGTCGATTGAAAAATTTTTTATAAAAAGTCAAAGAAATCTCTTCCGTTGATGTTGGAATACGTAGTGAAACAATTGGCTCTTACATCCTCAACAAGCTTGAAAGTCCTTCCCGTTACAATGCAAATCCAAAAATGATTTCAAAAACGATGCAACAGTTCTAAAAAAACAGTTCGATAAAAATTCCATTCCTTACTTGATCTATTATTCTCGTCCAAGCTTTGAAATCTTCCACGTTATAAAGTAAATTCAGGTTTGTATTTTCAGTAGACAGTATGTAAGCAAATATATAGATATAAATCCGACAGTATGAAAGAAAAATACATAAAAAACAAAATTCTGAATATGCATTATTAATGTTAAAATAAAGTCGACGTCGGACATTTCGGTCTATTTAAGACCATCTTCATGGACATTGTCTATTTAAGAAAATACTTCATGGACATTGTTAGAATACTAGATCAAGTAAGGAATGAAATTGATGAAACAAATCATTTTGGAATTTGCGTTTTTGTAACGGGAAGGAGAGGTTTCAAGCTTGTTGAGGATGTAAGAGCCAATTGTTTCACTACGTATTCCAACATCAACGGAAGAGATTTCTTTTGACTTTTTATAAAAATTTTTCAATCGAATTTTTTGATATTTTAATTTTTGGAAATCATCTTGAATACGTCTTAACAACATCGCCCAGCAGACGACTACGTGATCATATTTAAACAGAGTTTTGATCTGTATAAAATTTCAGTTATCTGTTTGAATTAGTTGGGCTCTTATGTCCATCGTCTTTTGTGTTAAATTGTTATAAGTTATAATGATAATTATGTTTAAATGAAAATGTCCATGAAGATGGTCTTAAATAGATGGGGAAACGTCCGACGTCGATTTTTTATTTTAACATTAATAATGCATATTCAGAATTTTGTTTTTTCTGTTTTTTTTTCATACTGTCGGATTTATATCCATATATATTTACATATATATATATATATATATATATATATATATATATATATATATATATATACAAAAGATAGAAAAAAACAAATGGAGTAAAATTCCACTATTCATAGCATTTACTTTTAAAAAAGTGCTCAATATAAAAGTAGAGCAATAAGTTATTATTTTTATTATAAGAGATTAAAACAAAAACATGTTGAAATCGCTATGCAATAGCTTTCATGTATCTGCACATTTGTGTTTTTTCAGGTGATGGTCAGCAATTAAATGATTTTTAAGAAAATTTCTAAAGCAATGTTTTACCTCTTTTTTGAAAAGTGCCAAAACATGAAAGCTATTGTGTAGCAATTTCGACATATTTTTTGTTTTAATCTCATATGATAAAATAATAAAATAATAATATATATATATATATATATATATATATATATATATATATATATATATATATATATATATATAACACCTGCTGATGAGTCACAAATATAGGATGAAATGGCCGTCCAGTGCTTTCTGCATTCTGTTGAGCTTTCTTCTAGACTCGATGAATTACTTAATTATAATTATCTCAGATCTTTCTATTAATTTCTATCACTAGTATATCCTTGCTTGAACTGGCTTCTAATGCTCTGGATGGAGTGGCTTGGAGATAGTAGTCGTGGCTCATCGAGGCATAGTCTTATGGGTAAGGGAAACTCGGATGAGTTCCACCACGGAATAGGTGATCGAGCAGCGCTATATCAAGTCTAATTTGCTACCTCTTCATCACTGAGGCCCGTTGGAACAGTTGGTATGACATAATGATAACATAACTGTCCAAGTTTCAATTCTCGGTAGTGGATACGCACTGCTGAGTCCCAAATATAGGACGAAACAGCTGTCCAGTGCTTTCTGTATTCTGTTGAGGTTTCTTCAAGATTCGATGAATTACTTAATTATTATTATCTCAAATCCTCCTAATAATAATTTATCACTATATATATATATATATATATATATATATATATATATATATATGTATATTAATGAATTTACATAAAATCCAATGTTGATAACATGACTTGGAGTTTCATGAAACTCCAAGTTATGTTATCAATGTTGAATATTATGTATATTCACTAATATATAATTAATATCTCCATTATATAACATTAAGCACTGGATTTATAACACCTGAGAAAGAAATATATAGTATGTGCGTATACGTATATTTTTTATCATAGCCATCTAAAGAAATATAGTCTTAAGGTGTGCTATATTTATGGGATAAAGTGCTCAATATTATATTATATGTGCTTATATATATATATATAAAGAAATATAGTCTTAAGGTGTGCTATATTTATGGGATAAAGTGCTCAATATATGTATATATATATAGAGATATATATATATATATATATTTATATATATATATATATATATATATATATATATATATAGAATATGCCAAAATGATGTATACAAACTTCAAGAAAGGAAAAACCTGTATATATATTGTAATACTAAATTTATTCAGACATCACAAGATTAATACAAGTTTTTTTTGGACTCTATAACCACAAGAAATGCTCCGAATAGTGGCCTTTAGCTTCCAGATATTTATTAGTAATATTTCTTAGCACGGTGAAGTACATCTTGGACAATATTGGCCACAGTGTCCAGTGGGTTTGCTGCACATGTATTTTTAATTTCTTGTCTAAGTTCTGCCAATGTAGTTGGTTTTCTGCAATACAAAATATCCTTTAGAGTCCCTTTTAATAAACAGTGTTATCACAATTTGATAAAACTGTGAATGACAAGTTCTCCTTTTCCTGAAGTGTGTATACATTTTTTGGTGTAACACTATATATGAGTTTTCTGTTTAAATGTTTAATGTTAACTATCTTATCAGGGAGGGTTGGATAAAATGAATATCTATCTTGCAAATAGAAAAATAGAAAATAAATATTGATGCTGGCAAATACTGATGTTTAGTTTTTCCATTTAATCCTTTTTAAAAATATGATTTCATTTTAAATTTCAAAAGTTTAGTTCACCTACACTTAATTTTGGACTTTCCCAGATCTTAAAACAAAATTAATGTTGAATTATTTTAAATTTAAATTTAAAATGTTTGTGTTTGAAAATTCTTGTTTTTTTAAAAAAATTTTCCTGATCGAAATAACCATCTCTGATTGAATCTTTTGAAATGACAGGTGCAGAAAGAGGAAGAAATGTTTTAAACATTAAGGAAATAAGAGAGTGAGAGATATGACATGTAGGGGAGGAGATGAGACAAGTTTGGAAAAGGAAAAGGATGTGAATATGGAAAGAGAAGAAAGAGGTTGACAGAGAGATAAGGAATTAAAGAGGGACAGATAAGCAAACAAAGTAAGAGGGGAAAGAAGTTAAAAAAAAAAAAAAGGATGAGAACCAGAAAGGAGAAAGAGTAAGTGAATGCATGGGGAGGAGGAGAATTTTCAAAGAGGGAAAGTAAATGACAAGAATTATGAAGAATAATTAAAAAAAGAGAGTCAAGATATGTGTAACAAAAGGAAAAGAAAAAAAAAGAAACGGTTAGAATGGAGTTAGAAGGATTGATAAAAAGTAGCAAAAGGAAAAAAAAAAAAAAAGAGAAGTTCAACACCTCCAAAACAAAACTGTCCTCTATTAATCATTTGAAAGACCCCTTTCTGCCTTCCATCAGCATGGCTGATGCTAACCTCCAGGGGAGTGACTCATTGTGCTTTCTTGGGCTGACATGAAGTGGAAAGACTATATTGAATCTATTGCTAGGTCTGCTGCTAAGATACTTGCTTCACTGTCTTGTGCAAGACAATTTTCCTCTCCAGAATCTATCTTGCATATCTATAAGTCTACCATTCATCTATGCTTAGAATATTGCTGCCACATATGGTCCAGTGCCCCTGCTATATATCTACAGATTCTTGATAAAATCCAAAGAAGAATCAGAAATATTATTGTTCCTGACCTGATGTCTCGGCTCCAGTCACTTTCCCACTATCATAAAGTTGCTTCCTTCTGCCTTTTCTATAAATACTTTCATGGTAATTTTTTTGGATGATCTCTTTGCTGTGTTACCTAGACTTTATGAATTTAAGGACAGTACTAGATTGGTAACAAAGTCTCATCAATTTACTGTTGAATTGGCTAGATATAACCATGAGTTCTATGCTAACAATTCCTTTTTCTCGCACTTCTTGCTTGTGGAACTCACTTCTGGCTCCATGCTTTCCAGCCAACTTTGATCTTCAAAAATTTAAATGTAATGTCAATCATTATCTATTCTGAATCAGGAAAAGATAGTTGAAATTCCTTGAACTCATGAGGAGGGAGGGCTTGGAAAACTTAACCCTCATAGGACATTTTGAAGGTAAGAGTGATGGGGGAAGGTAGAAAACCTCTTACCTGATGAGCTTGTGTGAATAGATGGTGGAATGGTGTGGAGCAGAGGCCTTAGCAAATGAAGTAAAACTACTAAGATCCACAGGAGATAGAAAGTTGTGGAGAGCCATGATCACCTATGACCTGAAGGGATTCAGCACATAAAACAAGTCTTTCAGTATAATGTAACATGGCAAACTATTAAAAGGTACTTCAGTTCAGATAAATATTGAACTTGTAAAGAAAGACTGGCACATTCCATTTGCATGAAAACATAATAAATAATTGTTGTTCCTAGTTATATTTGCTTATTCAAGTCTGAATGAAATTATGCTTTTTCAGATTAATTATTCTTTATTTGATGGAATATGATTTATTTGAATCAATAAAGCCTTTCTCATGCTTGTTTTTTTTTTTTTACAACAACTGTATTAAATAACAGATATAGATCTGAACAAATTAATGTGTGTCCTAGTATCTAGTAAATGTGTGTGTGTGTTTGTGTGTGTGTGTATGAGACTATCTATCTATCTATCTATCTATCTATCTATCTATCTATCTATCTATCTATCTATCTATCTCAGCCTGTTTTTATCTATCTTTCTACCTATCTATCTGGGAAATACAGCACATAAAGTTAGTGTGTGTGTGTGTGTGTGACTATCTCAATCTGTTCCTATCTATCTATCTATCTATCTATCTATCTATCTATCTATCTCAGTCTGTTCTTATTATCTATCTATATATATATATATCTATTTTTACAGTGTATACTATGAATGTGTGTACATGAGATCTATCTATCTATCTATCTATCTATCTATCTATCTATCTATCTATCTATCTTTCTATCTATTATCTATCTATCTATCTATCTCAGCCTGTTTTTATCTATCTATCTTTCTACCTATCTATCTGGGAAATACAGCACATAAAGTTAGTGAGTGTGTGTGTGTGTGTGTGACTATCTATCTAAATCTGTTCCTATCTATCTATCTATCTATCTATCTATCTATCTCAGTCTGTTCTTATCTATCTATCTATATATATATCTATCTATTTTGGAAATACAGTGTATACTATAAAGCGAATGAGTGTGTACATGTGATGATCTATCTATCTATCTATCTATCTATCTATCTATCTATCTATCTATCTCAGCCTATCTATCTATCTTTGTACCTATCTATCTGGGAAATCTATGTGTGTGTGACTATCTATATCAATCTGTTCCTATCTATCTATCTATCTATCTATCTATCTATCTCAGTCTGTACTTATCTATCTATCTATCTATCTATTTTGGAAATACAGTGTATACTATAAAGCGAATGAGTGTGTGCATGATCTATCTATCTATCTATCTATCTATCTATCTATCTATCTATCTATCTATCTATCTCAGTCTGTTCTTATCTGTCTATTTATATTTGTTTACATCTTTTCTATATATTTGTTTATCTATTTTTTTACAATTAGAAAGAGATAGATGAAATTCCTGGAAAATATAATGAAGAAAGACGGCCTAGAAAATTTAATACACAAAAGGACATACTGAAAGCAAGAGAAGCAAGGAGAAAAAGTACAAGCATCAGAGCTGTGCACAGAATGCCATTTTCATTAGTCTTCCAATTGATTAGTTCCAATGAGTCTAATTTTTCAATAAGGAAGCTAATGATTCACATTAGGCAATTAGTTCTCTGGTAGAAGGAGTCAGTGTAGTTAGTATTTTTATGTGTTTGTTTGAATGGATGGCAGAACAGGGAAGAAGAGGGATGGTAAAAATTTAAAGTTAGTTAGAACAAAAAAGGAATTTGAAAGTTGTTGGTTACTTGAAAATACGAAAGTATAAAACTCTCAGAATTACTTCAAAGATTAATGATAATGATTGGTTTCTGCAAAGGTTTACAATGGTAGTAACAGCCTTTTTTCTGTTGCCTGGGGAAGTAGATTTATTGCATGATGCTGGTGGGTCAAAATGCACCCTCACACACCCTCTTTCTGCATTGACAATCATTGTAACATAAAGAGGAGGTCAAATAAGTAACATAGATGAATAGATAGATAGAGAGATATGAACAAATTGATGTAGATAGATACATACTTGTGTTAGACAAAATTTTTTCAATTCCGGCCATTTCTGAGTATTTGTAAACATCAAACTGGCGTAAAAGGTAACTCTTCAGTACTTTAATCCTTTACCTTGCTTTTCCATTTAATTAAGTCATTATTTATCTTTAGGAAAAAGAGTTACATATTAAAATGCATGACCAGTTGGATTTTCAAAGACGACAAATAGTTGGTACATCTATGACCAAAATGTCTGAATTATTGAATGTGTCATGAGCTGTAGGGTCCACAGTTATGACAGCTTACACAAAACATCACCAGCAAATTTTAATTGTGGATGGAAACCAAAGTTGACCAAAAGTGACCAATGAGCTTTAAAATAAATTGTGGCAAAAAATCATGAAACTACTGCAGCAAAAGTGACATAAGAACCTATTGCTCACCTAATCAATACAGTTTCTACATGTACAGTATGAAGAAAAATATATACGGAAAAAACAAACAAAAATCCTTATATACAATTATGTTGTTTTAATGTTAATATGTCAACGTCGGACATATGTACAGTATGTCAGAAGCTCCACAAAGCTGGTATCCACAGAAGGGCTGCAATTGCTAAACCTATGATGACAAAGTTGAACGTCAAGTTGCAAAAGAAATAATGTGATGATGACAAAAATTGGACACTTGAGGAAAGGAAAAATATTACAAGTCTTTCTTATCATTTCCTACAAACAGGCTTATTTATATATGGAGAAGACATGTGAGAAGCCTATGATCATGATTGCGTAGTTCCTAGAGTGAAACATGGAGGTGACTCAGTAATGATTTGGGCAGCAATTTCCTGGCATTCTGTTGGTCCTAACATCATTCTTAATGATAGAATTCCTGCAGATAAATATCTCAACATTCTCAATGACAAAGTCCTTACAATGACTACCATATTGTTGCAAGAAAGTGTCATATTTCAAGATGATAATGCACCCATGTACACTGCAAAAAAGTGAAGTCATGGTTTGATGAGCATCATAATGTAATTAAACATCTTCTATGGCCAGCACAATCACCTGATCTCAACATAAATGAACGATTATGGGGAGTTCTAGAGAAGAAAGTGAGGAACAGATTTCCTCTCCTGTCATCAATGAAGCAACTTTTTGAGATTTTGGTTGAAGAATGAGATAAAATTCCATTGGAAACAATTCAAAACTTATTTGATTCCATTCTATGAAGAATCAAAGTAGTTTTAGAAGCTAATGGAGGTCCAAAGTCAATCAATAAATGTTTAAGCCAGGTGTTCACATTACTTTGTCTAACCCCTGTATATTCATTAACTTACTACTATAAATATTTTTGTTAACTGGGACAAGAAATAGCTTGTAAATTTGAATGCCTCCAAAATGAAACTGTTATCGTTTAATCATCATAGAAAACCATTTTTGCCCTCCATCAACATGGTTGAAGGTAACCTCCAGGAGAGAAACTCATTGTGCCTTCTTAGTCTCACATATTCTACTAACGTGAAGTGGAGCAATTATATTGAATCAATTACCAAGTCTGCTGCAAAGAAGTTTGGTTCACAACATTGTATCAGACAATTTTTCCTTGTCAGAATCCATCTTGCACATTTATAAATCTATTATTTGTCCGTACACTGAATATTGTTGTCATATCTGGTCTGGTGCTCTGGCTATATATCTGGAGATGCTCAACAAAATCCTAAAAAGCGTCTGTAATGTTATCAATCCTGATCTGGCATCTCGACCAGTTATTTTCCTTCTGCCATGATATGACTTCCCTCAGCCTCTTCTATAAATATTTTCATGGCAGTTGTTCTAATGAGCTCTCCTCCTTGGTACCTTGGCCGCATGAGTTTAAGTGTACTACTAGATTGGCTATTAGTTCTCATTCTTTTACTGTAGAAATAGCTAGATGCAACCATATGTTCTATTCTAATAGTTTCTTTTTTTTTTTTCACCTGTAGAACTCTCTTCTGGTTTCTTGCTTCCTTGCTACCTACAAACTTCAAAAATTTAAATCTTTCTGTCTTCCTGCGGCCTATTTCTTATACTGTCCCTTCTTCTCACTGAAGTCATCTCTTTCTCTTTTTGTTCTCAGTGAACACCTTGCAGTTTAGTGACATTATTGTCTTAGTTAGGGTTAAATTATTAAAAACAAATTAAAAAATTGTTTTAATCTATCTTATTACTGTTGCTTCTTATTACAACAGTCTTGCTTGAGACACACTTCAAATATTGAAGTTAAAAATTATAAAGAAGCAACTTTTAATAAAGTCAACAATAGTAAAATAGAGAAACACTAGCATTAAAATTTTAGTAATAATAATAAAAAGTACTTCATTCAAAACAGATTTCATAAATAACAAGACAGAAAGGATAGAAAATTAATCCAAGGTCATTTGTAGAATTTTTTGCCTTTGTATTTTTCTCTCACTAATCATAGACATTGGTTTTAATTTGCTATGTAATGTTGCCCCGTCTTTGAGAGGAAACAATTTAAGGAAGTGATTTAAGAATTCCAGACTTTATTAAATTCCACTTTTTGTTTTTATTAAAATTCACAACAGATTCACAAATTTCCAATATTTTCTGTCTAGATGTTAAAATTTGCTTTTATAAAACAATTTCTTTATTTTCCATTGAACTAAAGCATAAATTTTAGATGTTCATTAAAAATTAATTAATTTTCTTTAAATATTAAAATCTTGAGATGAGTTTTAAAAGTTGGAGGCTATAGCTTTTGTGAAATTCACAAAAATGGCTTTAAAAATTCAAATTTTATAATCTCTGATGTTAAAAACAATAGCTTTTCAGCTGTGAAAGATTTATCTATTGGGATAGATTTAGTTTATTTAATGGCATATCAACTCCTTATGGATAATTTAATGCTGAAATTTAATTTTCTTGGGAGGTTTGGTAATTTTATTTTTTTACTATTAAATTGGAATTTTTTTTTACTATTTAAATCTATGGCTGGGAATTTTTATGATAAAAATGTATTTTTATACTTTTATATTGTTTTAACCACAGTTTGGAGGGGTGAGGTTAACTTTGCCCTAACAGTTGCTACCATGCTGTGTCAGGGTGAAACTGAGAACAACAGCAATTAAGGGATGGTTCCACACTTCTCAAGACCTCCAATCTCCTAATCAGATACATTGCTGCCAGATTTAGCTTATCGTCATACCCAGGAACATCTACTATGAGATTTGAATCCAGTTTAAATACACAGTGACTGTGCTTGTAATGATGTTAATATGTGGATTATGATAACATAAGCAGCTAAGTATATTAATGCATTACAGATGAAAAGAACCTTTCAGATAATGTAAATATACAAACAATAAGCAAAAAAGAAATAGCAAAAAATGAGAAAAATATTTGGTCTATCCTTGATAAATTTGCCAGGTTTTTTGTCCTAAATTAGTCATGTGATATTCTTCAATTTGTATTTTGGGTAATAAAAAGGGAAGTGCCATTTTTATTTAGCTGGATTTTTTGTTTTGATTCTATTTTTGTCTTGTGAGCTGAGCTTGGAATTTGCTGACTGCAAACTCTGCAGAATTTTAAGACTTCCCACTTAAGGGCTTCCTTCTGCATAGATACTTGTAGACATCAGCCTGAACCTGACCTGTGTCCTATGTTTACCTTTTTTGTATTTGTGTAAAACCATACCTATGTCCAGCAACGAGGCCTCTAATTGGAAATTGGAGGTTTTGAGGAGTGTGGATCCATGTCTTAATTTCTGTTGTTCCCAGGTCTGCCATGAACCAGGGTGGTAGTACCTGTTAGGGTCCTAACTACAGGCAAATAGTTATCCACGCAAACTGAGGTTAAGCACTATCAGAATATAAAAATAATTTTTTATAGTAAAAATACCAGCAATACATTTTCATAGTAAAAAAATTACCAGCAATACATTTTTGCAAAAAATAAAAAAATAAAAATTACCACCAACTTGTGGAACTCTTTTTCAGTTTCTTGCTTTCTGGTCAACTTTTGTCCTAAAAAATTTAAATGCAATTTTATGTCTTCTTAATTCCTGTTCTTTTATTGTTCTCTCCCCTTAAAACCTTTAGCACTCTGCATTATTAATGTTACTTCCTTTTCCACTGCATTCTTTTTTAAGGCCTCTCAATTGCAGTATCCATATTGTTAATTTCACTCAAAGTTGTTTTCTGTTGCCATAGCAGGATATGACAACACAACTATGAAATTCAAACTCACTGTTGTTCAGGGATTAGAGTCACCTTCAGTGGCAGGATAAATCTTTGTACAGCAAATGAAGTCACATACAGAGTAATAAAGGTTAATAGTGTTTTTCTTCTCATATTCTTTCAAACCCAGTAACCTTGGTGTCTTAGTGACTTTATTGCCTTGCTTTTGGTGAAATGATTAAAAAAAAAAGAAAAACAGATCTATATCTAACTTTTTAACTCTAGTGTAAAACCAGACTTATGACTACTTATCTAAGAATTAATTCTGATTTCTGTCTCCAAAGACTTATATTTGATATCAACTAACCCAACATGTGTTGATATGTCAATAAATTGACCAATCTAACCTAACAAGATTTCATCGATGGTAATCAGTACATGAAGTGACATTATTGAAATAAATTTCAATTTGTAGCTTTTTCCACAGAGATCATCGCATGATCTTAATATGACTGAAAATTTAGGCTGATTTTATATTGATATATTTGCATGCTCACACCAAGCATCTAGTGGTTATCCCAAGTGTCAGATTGACAGCAAGTCTTCTCAAATTTCCAGCACCTTCCTCAGTATCTTTATACACCTCATATTTATAATTTGTCAAACCAAATAGTTCCAATTACAACAGTTATTATAGGCACTACCATAATCTTCATATTATTTTTGTATAAAGGAATGCTGAAAATTCCTCATCCCAACTAAGAAGGGATTAAAAAAATATTATTGAAAATAATTGTAAAATAGAAATGCATTGCAAGTAATTTTAATATAGAAAATCAATACACATAATATTATTATAAAATTTGCATTATGAATAAAGTAAAAATAGTTTGTTAGAGGCCAGAAATGTGTTATGGCTATTATTCAAAATGATTTTGCTATAGCAATGCATTATAAATCAAGATAGACATAGCATGGCTATTGTTGTAAATAATTTTAATATAGAAATGTATTAAAAATTATTTTAGTGTAGAAATGCATTTTATTATAGAAATATATTGTAAGTCAAGAAAATGGATTGTTTATGGTCAGAAATCAGTACAGATGTTACATGACCATTATTGAAAATAATGTTACAATTAAAATGCATTACAAATAATTTAAAAATAAAAATGCATTACAAATAATTTTACAATAGAAATGCACTACAAATAGTTTTACAATAGAAATGCATTACAAATAATTGTACTAGAGCAATGCATTATAAATCATGGCAAATATTACATGGTCATTATATGTGCAATTAATAAGATATTTATAAAAACATTAAAATGTAAGAGAAAGCTTTTTGACTGATTTTTCGCTAATAACCTTTCTAAAGTATTTTATTAAGAGAACATCAAAGTAAAGGAAGAAAATTAAAAGACTCATAACGGAGGCAGAGAATGGCAGTAAAAATATAAGACGTACTATGATAAATATGGTCTCTTGTAGTCTTGTAGTCAGACTTTTACTGAAGATATATATTAATTAAGAACATTGCTTTTATTTTTACTATGAAAGTCACTGCAAATAACTGAGAATTTTCTGGATATAAGCTTTCATGGAAAAGATTTATTATAAATTTGAGATATTTTTTTGTTTGTATTTTATAATTAAATATAAACATTTTAAGTTTGGCTCAAAAGTGAACTCTCTAAAAACTGAGGCAGTCATAGTGGATATAGTTTATATTTTTTATAAGGTGACTTATTTTATAAGCTTGAGAATAAGAAAAAAATTTCCTTCTCCAAGATAAGCTTAATGAACCATTATTGACCAAGTACTGCCAATGGAACTTAGATGCTTATTGATTTTTTTTATGGTTTTCATTTAAAATCACACTAGGATAGATTCCTCAATCATCATGAATAAACTTAAGTTGAAGTGGTTTATAATCATTTCTCTCTTTTTAAAAAAAAAAAGGTAAAAAAATCACCTATTAAATATGCTATATTTGATGCTATGTAAGAACCTCTAGAAACTGAGATGGCTTATAGAATTTTATATGGTTTTTTATTCAAAATCCCACAAAAATAGAATTTGCAATCATCATGATTGAACTGAATTTGAAGTAGCTTGTCATCATTGCATAAAAACGCAAAGAATCTCATGTCAAATGCAACATATGTATATGTAGTTTCCACCTTTTCTGTAGGGAATGGTAAGAAAAAAAAATTATATTGAACATTGAATGTTACTTTAATTTGTTCATTTTACCAATTTAATTTAATTTAGTTGAAAACATATTTCTTGCCAAGCATTAATGACAAATTCTAATATTTGGGCAAAGATTTGGCACTTATATACCATTATATATAGCAATTTTAAAATTTCTAATTTCTTCCCTCCCTTGCAGAGGTAAGAAAAGATGAATTAATGCTATCAAAATCTTCCCATTCTCCTCCTCTTGAACTGCTGATATCCAAGGCTAGAGAGACCCATCTATCTTGCTATTTAACCATCATCTGGGATGTAAGAGAGATGGATTCATGCCTTCACAATTTTCCCATTTTCCTTCTATTAAATTGATCCTATCAATGTCTACAGAGACCAATCTACCCTACTATTTAATCTCTAGGTAAGGTAGGTAGGAAAGATGGATTCATGCCTTCAAAATTTTCCCATTTTCCTTCTCTTAAACTGATGCTATCCAAGGCTAGAGGGCCCAATCTAATCTGCTATTTAATCACTATTTGGAGGTGAATAGAAAAGATGGATTCATGCCTTCACAATTTTCCCATTTTCCTTTTCTTAAACTGATGCTATCCAAGGCTAGAGGGCCCAATCCACCCTGCTATTTAACTACTATTTGGAGGTGGATAGAAAAGATGGATTCATGCCTTTACAATTATTTTCCTTCTTCTTAAGTCAAAGTTATCCAAGGCTAGATAGCTCAGTCTACTCAGCTATTTAACTTTTTAACCATTCCTGGCCCAAGTTAACTATTAATCGGAAGTCGTTTTTGAGAGCAGCTCCCAGTTTTACTTTGTCATACCTATCAGTTTTCCTACTAAGACAGGAGTAAATATTTGTGTAATCATCATGAATACCTTGTTGAGAAGTGATGACATTTTGAAGGTCATCAATGAAGATAAGAAATAACATAGTTCAAAGGACAGCACCATGGGGAGGCCCCACGATATATATATAGTGGATATGAATATACTCTAGGTAAAAAGTTTTTTTTAATTTTTAGTGGGTTTTCTTTATAAGAATATAAATTAATGTAATTCTTTGTTAGTATTTTTCAGTGTTACAGCATAGATAAAAGATAAAATAATATATTATATTTCTAAGGTTTCATGTCTAAAGTTTACTCAGTGGAAGTTTGAGAGGGTGGAAATTTGGCCTTGCAAACATTCAATATTCACTTCCTCCACAAAGAAAAAGTAATAGAAAATAAGATAGTAGATAATGGGAAAATAAAAAAAATATATATATAATCAAGAAATTTTTTACGTGGTTTATACAATTTTTTTTGTTTTTAGTCTCATTTCTTCATATAAAGACAGATTTGTATGGCTGGAAATTGACCAGATGCAGGATGATTTCTTAATGACTATTTTAACTACTTTGACTCAGATATTTACTCAGACTGGCTACTTGATACATTGTTTTTATTTATATCTAGCGTGGGGACATAGTAGTAAACACAAGACTACAAACAGATATTTAACAAAAAATCTATTTGAATATGTTACTCAAAGTGTATACAATTTTCTTATAACTATATCTGTTTAAAGGCTCAAAATTTGCAGATTAACAATTTTAGTATTTTTTTTAATTAAGTTCCCCTCAAGCAAAGCAGTAAAGCCACTAAGACACAAGGGCTTAATGGGTGTGGAAGAATTAGAAAACAGAAACATTTCTAAGAAGTGGAAACAATAAAAGAATAGCAGGAAGATAGTAAATAGCAATTAACATTATATTGAAATTTTTAAAGATTGAAGGTGACTGGAAAGCATGGAACTGGAAGAGATTTCCACAAGTGAGAAGTGTGAGAAAAGAAAATGTTAGCTTAGAACTTATGGTTATATCGAGCCAATTCAACTGCAAATTGATAAGACCTTTTTGCCAGTCTGGTAACAATGCATTTATATATATATATTTTTTTTTGTTTTTACTCTATAAATTTTTTTTTGAATGACAATTATTTATTGAAAAAAGTTTGAACAAAATGTTTTTTTTTTTGCTATCCTCTGCCAGCCACAATGATGGAGAAATCATTACCTCAAACCATCGCCAGTGAGACATGCTGCAAGAGACACTCCGTTTCATGAGGTTTGTCCCTTAATCGAGACGCCGAAGGAACATCATTGAATGAGGGCCAATAACCCCAGTAGTCTCCACTGCCACAGGAGTAAAAAAAAAATCTATCAGCAAGAGAAGAATATTTAACTATTTTTTTCATCTCTGCATCCCGGGCGACAGACTCCGGCTCAGCCGTGGACCTGATCAAATTAACGGTTGAAAATGTATCCGCACAAGCCAAATCAATGACTTCCCCATTTTAAAAGGGAAAATGGTAATGCCATCCAGGCACTTTCCATTACCACGGTTAAGGCCTATAGGTTCAATTTGGGAAGGGAACCCAGCTGCATCCAAACATCTTCTGATGATGTCGTTAATGGCTGCATGCCATGGAAGGTGCCCGCACTACAACGAAAAAAGAGAGGATGAAAACCAAACTTGTCAATGGAAGCTCCACATCTGCATCTGTGATGCTCACAGAATTTGAGTCCAAGACAGATTACGACTTTGACCCGAGTGCACTCATCTAGAAGGGTACCGGTAGATGAACAGGGCACTGTGTTGAGCCAGGAGCTACTATTTGGTTGTGAAGCAGATAGTAGAGAGGTGAGTTGCTGATCCAGAGAGAGCCTCAAATTAGTAAAATTGGCCTTGCATTTTATTTTATCACAGCTTTTTTTTTATGTGTTTAGTGGGATAGAAAGTAATTCTTGGGCCCAGATATTGCAAACTTGTTTGAAAGAACTACCCAAGAAACACTGGGACAATCCACTGAGTATCTCATCAATTAATTTGTGACTGGAAGAAAGATATGCTGGAAGGGCCAAATCTGCTGCTGATCAAAGGCCCAGGCCTCCAAAACTCAAATGGAGCTCTGCCTGCCTACAGCATGTATCACCAAAATTAACATTGCAAATTAACTCCACGCATCTCTTTTAGAATTGAAACTCTGATCAGCAGGCAGGGAATGTTTAAGGCTCCAAGTTCACTACAGCAAATTGGCCTAGTGGATTAAAGGATTGGTTTGGGAATTTGGTGTTCAATCCCTGGGTTGGGCAGTGTGTACTTGCACTCAGTGGAAGAAGGTGTGCAATAACTGAGCAGTTACAAATAAGAACTGGACGATATCTATAGATATAAGCAGGGTTCAGTTCAGAATTCCTTGTAGGTTACCCAGATTGATATACACCTGAGGAAGGACGAAGCAAAGATGAGGACAATACTCTGAATATAAATAGTGTAAATAATATTTTAAACACTGTTTATTTTATTTTTCTTTATGAATTATATTTGAATTAAATTTTATTTTAAGTTGGTATCCACTCAGTAGTGATATTGTATCTTATCAGTAACTTTCAATAAAATTATTTTTTATTTTGTATGAAATAATGTACCCCCTAAAATTTGAATCTGTTTAATTTGTTCATTTTAATATAATTTGAATGTGTTATTCTAAATTTAAACAGATTTTTATAGTTTTTTTTTTCACAATTACAATAACCTTATAAGATAAAATTAGGATTTCAAATAAATAAATAAAAAATTGCTAACCTGAAGAATAAGCAATTTTTGTATTTATAAATCTGGAATATCTACAATATATTGTTGTATATATTTCAATATATATTCCTTTTTAAATATTAAATTTATAGAGCTGCACTGATATTTTTGAGAATGTCTCAATTTTTTATTGATGTATTTTCCATGGATGCAAATAATTTTATATCATAACAAAGGCTGATAGCAAAAAAAGGATAAAAATTGAAAAACAACTAAAAAGGAAAAAAAAAAAACCTTCAAAGAAAACTAAGTTTTTTTTTTAATTTTTTCCTTTTTTTTCTTTCTTTAAAACTCAATATGTCCCATCAATTTTAGAAGAAACCTTTTACAAAAATAAAGAAAAAGAAAGAAAATTATAAGGAAGACAAAATATTGATAAGTACAAAAGGAAAAACATGAAAGAAAGGATCATTATCTTAAAAGAGAGAAGACACCAATCCCTCCAAAATATTTTTGTAATGAAAAAAAAAAAAAAAATCTTATGATTTTCCTTTTAGATGTCTTTCCAGACATTAAAAGAAAATAGAAAATGAAAAAAAATTAAAGCCAAAAAGATTCCCTTTGATATTTTTTGATTCAAAGAAAGTAAAGATGACCAATTCTACTGGTGTTGCTCAAAGTCTAGTGCTAAAAATTTTCAGAATGATACTAATTGGTCAAGTCAGTGTTTGGTAGGATCCCTTTATCTGTCTGATCCTATTTAGTTGGTTACAAACCGGAAAGAAATCCTGGAGATTACTCTGGCTTGTCATGATGATAATGGGATCTGCAGTCAAATATTGGATAAACAAATCAAGATGGAATCCAGATTAAAGGCAGATTATCAATCCCTTCTTATGGAAAAAATAAAGCAACAATACAACAATTATTCAGTATGTATGATCCCAGAAATATAAAAAAAAAAAAAATAGAAAAGAATAGCATTGTTATTTAATAGTGGTAAATTTCTTCTGCTTTGTCTAATTGTGAGGCAAAGTGTAAGATTTTATAGTAACTTCAGTCTGTTGTTAACTGGGGCAAAGGATGGCTTGTTAATTTTAATGCCTCTAAAACTAAACTGCTCTTTATTAATCATCTGAGAGACCATTCTCTGTCTTTCATCAGCATGGCTGATGCTAACCTCCATGAAAGTGACTCATTATGCTTCCTTGGGTTCACATTCTTGACTGACAGGAAGTGGAAAGACTATATTGAATCCATTGAGGAATTGGAGAGCTGAGTTCGAATTCCAGTCAAATCCATTATGTTCACTTATACCCATGGGAAAGGTTTGAATCCTCTTCTTCTCTCCCCAGCTATGGGTAAATAGCAGGACAGACCAGGTTCTATAGCCTTGTATGGCAACTGGTCTACCGCAGAAAGAAATGGCAACCTACTGTGGGAAAAAATCTGCCTCATTGGTCATGTATCAAAAGATACATGATCGCTTAAGCATGTATCATGCATGACATATAACTGACTGATGGGTCAGTTGCTAAGAAAGTTTGTTCACTATTGTGCTAGACAATATTTCTCTACAGAATCTATATTGCATATCTAAAAGTCTTTCATTCATCCTTTGCTGTCACATATGGTCTGGTGCTCCTGCTTTTTAACAAGAGATTCTTGATAAAATCAAAAGAAAAATCAGCAATATTTTTGTCTTTAAAAAAATGTAGACATTTGAACTCTGATTCTGTTTTTAATAAGAGCTGTATATTTTCAACAACCAAAATTGTGTTATTTCTATTTTTTTATGGAATAAATATATCAGGGTTTCCACCTATTTTCTTTTATTCTATATTGTTTTGCTGAAAACGTTTTTGATGGTATATATCAGGGTTTCCCAACCTGGGCAATATCACCTATTGGTGGTTGATTTCAATTGTTGGGTTGGTGATGACCAACTGAACAGAAAATTGTAGACAACTGGTAATTTTTGTGGGTGATATAGGATTTTGAATATTAAAAAAGCATTTCAACAGATGCAGTCCAAAAAGTTATTCAAAGGAGATATGCAAAGAACCTGCATAAAAGCAAAAATAAAAAAAAACTAGGAAGCTAAATGGTAATAACTGGATCCCATTCCTAGATAAGATATAAATATTCCTGCAAACAAAGAATATTTTGGTATTTGCTATAGTTTTGAGAGGGATCATAAATAGTTTTTCAGACGAAATAACATATAAGGGAAGATCAAAAATGACAAAAAATATCCACTGAAATCTATTTAGCTGCTAGTAGTGTTTATTCTTATAAATTTTTTGTCAACACTTGCAACACTAATCCTAGTCATAAAACTAATCTTGACCATAAAACTAAATTATATATATAGTTTTCAATAGTCAAGTTTGCTTTTATTTGTTCTTTAATTCAGTGGTAGCAGCAGTGACAGTAGCCACATAAGTCAGTGTTATTTGTTACCTTCCTTTGATATTTTTTACTAGATCATAAAATCAGTTTATGAACTAGTAACAAACTTTTACCAAACAATTTTGCTATGCTTTTGAATATTAACTAAACAGGTGGGTGAGGGAAAATTTTTCTATGTGAAAGTGAGCAATGATGCAAAAAAGGAGATAACTGATAACTGACATCCATTAAAAACATGACACGTGGAACTAGAACAGTCTATCTCAGTGAGCGAAATAAAGGGTTCAGTTCGACATTCCAACCACCTGAAGAAGGCCAGTGCATACAACGGCTGTTGTAATAAATATGGCGACAAAGATGAGGAAAATAGTCTGAATAATGTAAATAATGGACATAATACCTCATCTCAGAAATATAGACAGAGTTGCTATAATTATATTTAGTGGTAGACTTTCTATAAAGTGTGTGAATTTGAGCTTGCTGCATTGAATAAAAATGTTCATTTTTCTCATTAAACTAAAATTAAAGCTAACGTGCACTTGCCACAATAATATTTTCATATCTGCAATATTCAAGCCTCAAGGTAGGTATGATCATAAATTTAATGTTTAATTATTTAAAAAGTTTTTTTTTACAGTAGACCTAATACTAGTAAAAAAAATAGTCAGTTCCTTATGTGTGTAAGGAAATGTTATGCAGGTAGTTTGGAGCGCCACCAAAAGTTTGGGAATCAGCAAACCTTCTTTGCATGAATTGACACCAGGTGGCAATATCTTTGTTATTATAATAGCAAACTGTTCCAAGATATTTGCAAAATGGGCAGGTGAAAAGCTGACTTTTTTTTTTAATCAATTCACCATAAGCAAGGTAATAATGCCACTAAAACACAAGGGGCTGCTGGGAGTGAAAAAGAATGAAAAGACTTTAGATGAAACCAGAAACACAATCTTAAGCTGGAAACAAAGGATAAACCTCTACCCTTGTTCAAAAGACGGGCAAGAATTGTAAACCTCATGAAATAACATAGGAAAATATATTTAAACACTTACATGTGAAAACCTTTTAAGTCCTTTCATCTATCAGAATTGACTAACATATGACATGTTTGAGCAATTCTACCAAAATAATATGTAAGAAATATTATTACAAATTAATAACAAACAAAATGAATTTTATGGTGTCAACAGTAAGCTTATTTCCCGATCGTTTATAAGGTTAGATATAAAGGTGATTCTTTGAGTAGTATTATTATTTGGGAACTATTATTTCTTTTAGAAATGTAAGGATTATTTCCAAATCCTAAAGCCTTGTAATTTAGTGTGTGTCCCTCAGTGTTTAAAAAAAAGGAAAGGAAAAAAAAATTCTCTCCTTTCTGATAAGGAACCAATAATGCTAAGACAACAAATGGCAGGCATTCTGTAAAATAAGGTCCAGATGACAGCAGACATCCAGGACTATTTTCATTGATTTTTAAAAAAATTCTTTGAGAAATCTGTCAGTATTAATTAGGGAGGAACTAACTCAAGGAAAACGTGTCATGTCATGTCAAAATCTGTGTTGATCCAAGGAAATAATTAATCAAGCATTTTGAATTTTGTGGATTTGGTATTTCAGGAACATTTTTGTCTCAATTTTTTGGTGTTTTAATTGCAACAGCAAAAGAATTTCTTTTTCTTTTATGTGCTGTGTCTTATCAGGAAGTAGGCGATCATGGCCCTCTACATTTTCCTGTCCCTTAATAAGTTTTGACTTTTTGTTATTTCTCCTAAACCCTGTTCTGCTATCCATTTACTTAAGCCTATCAAGTATGTTAGGCGCCGCATTCCTCTGTTCTTTATTCCCTTTCCAAACCCTCCATCCACATTATGTGCCTAAGAAATTTTAACTGTCTCTTCCTAATGTTAAGTAAAAGTTTCCTTTTTGCTTCCATTCTCTCCAGAACCAAAAGGACCGGAAGCTGTGGAGAGCCATGACCGCAAACGTCTTAAAGGGCATGGCACATAGAAGAAAAAAACCAGAGACCTATTCTTTTCTTCCAGTCAATATTACTTAGTAATAATCACAGAATCATGATTTGAGTGCTGCTATAAAAAGCAACCGAACTTACACTGACAGAAATACTTGCCAGAATTTAATAATAGTGAACGATACTTCTTTTAATAATTCAAATACTATTTCATTTATTAGTACCTGAATAATATGTAAATATTCAAGTTGGTCGTGTACTGGTATTTAGAGAAATAAGAAATATCATGATATGGTTAAATTTAAATAATTCTTGGTTCCTAATGGCTTTGCTATAGAAACACATCACAACTAAAATTTTACACACACACACACACACATATATATGCACACATGCTATATATATATATATATATATATATATATATATGTGTGTGTGTGTGTGTGTGTGTATGTGTGTGTGCACGTGTATGTGTGTGTGTTCATTTTTCAGCAATATAAACATTATTATTAGTGGATAATTCTATTTCAATAACCTCTCCATTTATATATTAAGCAGTATATTCATTTATTTTCACCTACAAGCCTAAATATTCAAGAAATCTTATTAAAGAAAAATTGGCACACATCAGCAGGAATTGAACCTGTGTCCGCCAGGTTACAGGGAGCCACTGTTTCGTCCAGTGTGCCTTACAACTTGTCCATGAAGAGAGAGACGGTTAGGTGAAGCCAATTTCAAATTATACACACACACACACACATGCATACGTATATATATGGTGGACTCTTGTGAATGATAAATGAGGGTTAGCAGTGGATGGTGCCTTTCATTTTACACTTATGCATGCTAGCAGAGGGCTATTGTGGAGAAAATCAGGTAAGGTAAAGACATATTTCATTTGTGCTTTCTTAAATGTGATACTAGCTCAGCCATGCTGTAGGCAACAAAGCCACACTGACAGATAAAATTCGTTAAAGCAGGATTTTGATGGTGTCTTTGCTTCAGAGTTTGATGAATGTTGATCACAGTGCTCCAGTCTAGTGTCTTCAAAACCCTTTTAACAATGAAACATGTCTTACACCACTCCTTTTGGTGTGATGCTTGGGCTTCCCAGGTTTTCTGATCAAGATTGAGATGTTTCAAGTTGTCTTTCAAATTGTCTTTGTAGCATAAGAGTGGATGTCCAACTGAACTCTTGGAGTTTGGTAGTTGTCCATACAGCACCTTTTTTAGAAGCCTATGCTCATCCATTCTCACATGACCAGCCCACCTAAGTTGTATGTTTGCTAGAATGGTTTCAATGCCTGTGATGTTATTACATTTCTTCATTATGGTCATTTCATTTTATATCACATATGACATGAAGACAGCACATATAAAAGGCATCAAGTTGATTTATGTGCTTGCCATACAGGGTCCATGTTTCAGCACCATAAAGAAGAGATGAGAGAATGGCTGATCTGTATATATCGATCTTGACTCTGAGAGACATGTCTTTGGTATTCCATAACTTATGTTTAAGATTACCGAATGCTGTGCTGGCTTTGGCTATTCTAAGTTGGATTTATCTGTCCATTTTTCCATCAGAAGAGACTGTTGATCCAAGATATGTGAATGTCTCAACAGTTTTTAATGTACTATCAATGAATACAGAAGGATTTGTGAGAGATGGATTGCCCGGTACATTGGCACAGTTTTCTTTATGTTGATAGTGACATATATAAATATATATTTACATATTTTGTTAATGGTTTTCCTATAGAAATACATTGCAAGTAATTTTAATATAAAAATGCATTACAAATAATATTATGAATAATGAAATATTTTATAAGAGTTTATAAATAAATTATGACCATTATTGCAAATAATTTTACTATCTTTTTTTAATTGAGTTCACCCCAAACAAGGCAGTAAAGCCACTAAGACACATGGGTTTACTGGGTGTGGAAGAATTAGAAACAGAAACATTACTAAGGAGAAAGAACAAAAGAAGAGAAATCAAGAGGACAGTAGATAGCAACTGACATTGCATTTAAATTTTTGAAGATTAAAGTTGGCTGGAAAGTATGCAGTCAGAAGAAAGTTCTAGAAGCAAGAAGTGTGTGAAAAGAACTGTAAGCATAAAATTTACAGTTATATCTAATTTAACATCTGAATACTGACAATATCAGTATCATTAGAATGCTTATGCCTAGCGTCATAGTGTGCATTAAAAATCATTGAAGACAAAGATGTCTGCAGATGGATGGAGAGAAATTGCCTTTTCTATATTGTCAGAGATTATTTCTAATATTCTGCAGACCTGAGATGAAGGGGAGAAGTAAAAGAAAAAGAGATAGCTAACAGTGCAATAATGAAAGACAAAAGTACATGAATGAGTTGTCTGGGGACTTGAGAGACAATTCCCTCAGAAAATTATCTTGGATGTAAGCACCAAGGCCATGCATATGAATGCTGGAATCTTTTTGGCAAAGGGAAAAATAGCCTGGAACAGAAATTCATTGGTAGAAATGGCAGAGCTTAAGTTTGTTTTGTAAAGTGCAAAGATATCTGGGGGCTGTTCCATGAGAAAGATTCTATACTGTTCAAATTGGAGCAGACACCATGAATATTGGTTGAGGTGGGTAGGTAGTTTTTTGTTTACTGGTTTACTCATATTTCTTTTCATTGTGGTAGCAATGGGGCTTTGCATGGACATTATTGCAAATAATTCACTTCTTGGTATAATGATAAACTACATCCAGCAACAAGACCTCTGATCAGGAGGTTTTGAGGAGTATGGAACCATCTTTTAATTGCTCTTGTTCATAGGTCCATCCTGATCCAGGGTGGTAGCACCTTTTAGGGTTCAAACTATGGGCAAATAGTTAACTCCCAAACTGGTATCAAAACACTATGAAAGTATAAAAATACATTTTTATAGTAAAAATACTAGCAATACATTTTCATAGTAAAAGAATTAACTGCAGTACATTTAAAAAAAATATTTCCAGCAATACAATTTAAAAAAAAAAGGAAAATATTTCCAGCAATACATTCATCTTAAAAAATTAAAATTACTAGGAATACAATTTTGTAAAAAAATAATTACCAGCAATATATTTCTGTAAAAGAAATTACTAATGCTCTCCCAAAAATTAAATTTCAGCATTAAATAACCCATAAGGTGTTAACATGCTGTTAATCAAACAAGCTATTAAAAATTATTTTACTATAAGAATGCATTACAAGTAATTTTATTATAGCAATACATTATAAATCAAGAAAATGTATTGATCATGGTCAAAAAACAATGCTGATATTATATGGTTATTATTGAAAATAATTTTGCAATGGAAATGCACTAAATAATTTTAAAATAGAAATGCATTACAAATAATTTTACAATAGAAATGCATTACAAATAATTGTACTAGAGCAATGCATTATAAATCATGGCAAACATTACATGGTCATTATATGTGCAATTAATAAGATATTTATAAAAGCACTAAAATGTAAGAGAAAGCTTTTTGACTGATTTTTCGCTAATAACCTTTCTAAAGTATTTTATTAAGAGAACATCAAAGTAAAGTAAAAGACTCATAACGGAGGCAGAGAATGGCAGTAAAAATATAAGACGTACTATGATAAATATGGTCTCTTGTAGTCTTGTAGTCAGACTTTTACTGAAGATATATATTAATTAAGAACATTGCTTTTATTTTTACTATGAAAGTCACTGCAAATAACTGAGAATTTTCTGGATATAAGCTTTCATGGAAAAAGATTTATTATAAATTTGAGATATTCTTTTTGTTTGTATTTCATAATTAAATATAAACATTTTAAGTTTGGCTCAAAAGTGAACTCTCTAAAAACTGAGGCAGTCATAGTGGATATAGTTTATATTTTTTATAAGGTGACTTATTTTATAAGCTTGAGAATAAGAAAAAAATTTCCTTCTCCAAGATAAGCTTAATGAACCATTATTGACCAAGTACTGCCAATGGAACTTAGATGCTTATTGATTTTTTATGGTTTTCATTCAAAATCACACTAGGATAGATTCCTCAATCATCATGAATAAACTCAAGTTGAAGTGGTTTGTCATCATTTCTCTCTTTCTCTCTTTCAAAAAAAAAGGTAAAAAATCACCTATTAAATATGCTATATTTGATGTATTGTAAGAACCTACTGCAACCAATTTTAACAGTGAATAGAAAATTATAGTTGTCTAGAACATTGAATTTTATTGGCAATTCCTCCATTTCACCAATACTGCCCAGTTTAATTTTTTTTTCTTGCATTTGTAATAAATTTATGAAATTCTAATATTTGGTGAAAAAAGTAGGCCTTGTATATTATCAAATATGGTAACCTCTTTTCATTTGTAGGTAATTACCAATTATCAGTCTTTACCTATATTCTCCTGCTCTATGTTTGAACTGATATCTAATTTTTACATATATCATGACCATTTTATTTAAAGTTCCTATTTTCTTCATCTAAGGTGAAATTTTCCAATATATTTATATGAGATTTAAAAAAAATAAAGTTTATAATTATAGTTTAGACATGTGTTAAAAAATAACAATTTAAACTGATTCCAGAAGGACATGGATTAATTAGGCATAAATTGAACCGAAGTTTTATTAAATGTTTTAAACTAAAAACGGAAAAAGTGTTAACTAAATAGATCAGTTCAAAAAACTAAAACCTTAGTGTATGGCTCAGTTATAACACATTTAGTATAGGAGATAAGGAAATTAAACACTGAATAAGTACATTATTTGTGAGATTACCATAACTTCTTGGGAAAGATAGTGGAGTAGTTCCCCGATGTCTTCTCCATTAATTTTCTCTTAGACTGGTTGGCCGCAAAGGCGAGATTTTCGAGTGTACTCTGCTATTTAACCCATAGCAAGAGGAAAACATGATGGATACAGACTTTTCTCAAGAGAATTAGTGTGAAAGTGAATGTAACTGAGAAGGCTGGGAATTGAACACGGTTCCCTAATTTCACTTTCTGTGCCAATAAAATTTATAATCTCTGTACAGAGATTTGAATTTATAATAAGGAAGAAAGAGTTTTGTGCATTTAAGTAGCAAGTAAGAACCTCCTGAAACTGAAATGATAATGTTTAGTTTGTATAAAAGAAGTTAAAATAATAATGATGAATTGATTTATTGATTTTGTTTAAATTACAATACTGTTTTTGGAGGAGGCTGTGTGACAATAACATTATTAGAGTTTGTGGTAGATTTATACATTGATAATGTTAGTGAGAGTTCATTCAGCACAATGCATAGTAGCAGTTTTGGGTTAACAAAACTATGCACCTTCTTGGGCTCACATTTCCCCCTGACATGATGTGGAACAATTATATTGAATCAATTTCCAGGTCTACTACTAAGAAAGTTAGTTCAGTGTTGTACCAGACAAATTTTCTTGTCAAAATCTATCTTGCACATTTATAAATCTACCATTCATCTATGCATTGAATACTGTTGCCATACCTGGTCTTGTGCTTCTAAAGGGCATTTCATTAAGACAGATCAAAGTCAGCAGTAAATAAATCAGTAGTTGGTATAAAAGAAGTTAAAATAATAATGACAATTTACTGATTTTGTTTAAATTGCAATAATGTTTTTGGAGAAGGTTGTGTGAAAATAACATTATTAGAGTTTGTGGTAGATTTATGAATTGATAATGTTAGTGAGAGGTCATTCATAGGTCGGCACAATGTATAGTAGTAGTTTGGGGTTAACAAAACTATGTCAGAGTTTATCTAGATCTGGATATTTTGTATGAAAGGTGTGGGTTGATGAAGCTAAGACAAAAGAGAGTGTGGAATTTGGTTGGAACCATAGGTGTCTACTTGTGACTAATGAGAAACAAACAGGTACAAATGAAAACTGGTTTGTAAAAATTATTGTTTTAAACTGTGTTAAGCTATGGAGCACTAGGATCCACCTAAATGTAGTAAAATTATTTTGAGTTTGTCGTTTTATTTAAGCACTGAGAAGTCGAAATATTCTTCCTCTTATTCTTCCTCTTATATGCTGTGTCTGTTCAGGTGCTCATGTGCACTATCTATGGTATTCTCAGTATCCTTCTGCAGAACTACATCTCTGTGACCTCAAGTCTTCTTTTCATCTGTGAAGGAACTATACAGCATTTATTGCCATTGTGGGTTGTCCGACTTGACTTTGCCCAAAATACCTTCACTAGTGAGTGCTTCTTAAGCCTATAAAAAGACATGCATTTCTCTCCCTAACCACTTTTTTCACTTTTTTCTACATAGGCTTTTAGATGTAGTCAGATGTATAGCTTGAACGTGTCCACTAGGTCTGTGTGTGTGTTTTTTCTTCTCTTTTTTTGTCTGATGAACTCTCTCATACATATCTATTGCACACATTTATTTCTTACACACTCATATACACATGTGTGTATCACATACACATATTTCACACACACAAATACATTCTTTTATAGCTAGTTTAAATGTTTTTCTGTGCAACTAGTTTAAATGTTTTCTTCTTTTATCGTAATTGTATATTCATGTAATTCCTTTTTGTCAATACATTCAATTAGTTGTCATCTTTTTTATATTGGTTGTTTTTTTTTAATTTTTTTACTTGGACTCACACTGAGTCCACAACAATTGTTGCAGGATAAATATTCCAGTAGACAGGTTTCTATCGAAGTGTACTAGTACCCCATAACACCATATAGGAGGGTTCATATTACATTGCAGTTTAGAAATCTTTGCTTTATTGCAAATGAAAATTTTCCATTTCTTAATACACTGTTTACCTTGTTTTCAATGAAGTTTTTTTTCTGTTTCTTCATACTTTGTTTAGCTTTTGGAAGGCCTCTTTTGACATTTCAATGCAAAATCTTATGTTTGTGTCACATTGCCTATTTTAAAACTTTTCCAGATAGAAATTAAAACAAAAAGTGCTAAACTGCTATGTAATATCCATTTTGGCTTTGCTTTCTTAGCGTTAATGTCCAGCTGACATGTATAGTGAATAAGATGAGATCTAATTTGAAGCAGAGTATAACATGGTGAGAAGACATATCCTTGTTTTATGTAGCTTTCAATTTTTGTATACTTGCTCAATTCATTTTCTGCTTATAGGCAGGTGGTGTGTTCTCAGGGTAAGAATACAGAAGGCGATTATCTCAATTTGGTGGAGATAAGTCATGTGGGTCACATGACAGCTTCTCAGTGACATCACTCTATACAATGACGAAAGCAGTAGCCAAATTGTGTTTGTTTTACAGCAGCAAACCAAAAGGCTGCTTTCTTTTTAGTCTAGGCCTATGTGTCCAGGCTGAGACTAGATCTGTCTTCAATGGCAGCTTACAAGTCCACGATGCTGTTTCCCTTTGAGAATATATCTTTCCCAGATATAGAATGGAACTCCATCTCACAGTCCTCAATTTGGGAAAACCCAAGACATACTGTTTCCCATTCATGGAATATGTCCTCACCTGGGACATAGATGTATCATGCCTGTTTGAATCTGGAGTCCTAGAAATGGCTCCTTCAGACACAGGAGTATCTGCCTAATATATATAAGAACCTTCTTTATGTTTCTTCTTACACTCTGCTTTTCTGTGTAGATATATGTGATATATTATTCTCTGCATGGGATATGTGTATATATGTATATATAGTTTTATTTATGTTTTAGTGATATAAAAGTCTGTCTGAGAACAAAGCGTGTTTGTCATTACTTTTTCTTTCAGCCATTCTGTTTTTGAACTATTGTGTTATTATATTACAAATATAGTAATACCATTAACAGGAGAAACGTAAATGGGAAAATAAATCTTTCTACCATAACCCTCTCTCATTTCCTATTTTACGACATATAAATTTTTCAGGTTATTTAATGCTGAATTTTGTTTTCGTTTTATAATAATGTTCACCTTGAACAAGGCCTAAGAGTCCCTCAAGGTAGAGGGTTACAGAGAAATATGTAAGGAGTACAATTTATGTGTATATGCAGGGAAGATTAGCCCTAGACTTGAACAGGTTAAAATTGTACTGATTGAGGATGTATCCTCTTGAGAGTCTGTTCCACAGAGCAGTGGTTCATTGGAAGAAGCTGTTTGAGAGGAATGTATAACTCACCAATGGAATATAAAGGAAATAAAGGTGGTTTGCATCAATGTGTGCGACATGGTGGGTCTTAGCCATGAAGGTTAGAACTGGTTGAACTGAGGGATGTTGGTAACTAGGTATGCAGTAGAAAAATTCCAGACTTGAGTAGTTGCTAGATAAAGGAAAGACTATTAATGACGAGCGCTAACATTTAAATACTATCTATTATACACATTTTAAAATATATGTACATTTTAAAATATTATATATAGTTTTGTGTATGTCTTACTATTATAAAAGTCTCTCTGAGAATAAAGCCTTTTTTTCATTATTTTTTCTTTAAGCCATTCTGTTCCGTTTTTGAACTATTGTGTTATTATATTACAAATATAGTAATGCTAATAATGGGGGAAATGAATAGAACACCCTCTATATGATATATTGTTCCCTGCATGAGATATGTGTAAATATGTATATATAGATTTGTGTATGTGGCATAAAAGTCGCTCTGAGAACAAAGCATGTCTGTCATTCCTTTTCCTTTCAGTCATTCCATTCCGTCCGTTAAATACATTGTTATTATATCAAGGATATAATAATGCCAATAATGGGGGAAACATAAATGGGAGAATAAATCTTTTTACCATGGTCCTTTCTTGTTATACTAGTAAATATTCTGGATTCAAAGTGTTCCTTGCAAATCTTGAAATCCAAAAGAGAGTTATCAATTGCACACTTGTTTCTGAACACCTTTAAAATATCTTAAATTTTATGCTTAAAGAAAATGTTTATTCTGTAAAAAGTTGTAGAACTCTCTTGAAAAAAAGTAGAAAAATTAGTGAATAGTATCATCAGCTATGAAAGAAATTGTAAATGATAGATTTATAATGTGTGTGCAGCAAGCAGGAGGAGCTGGCATACAAATTGTGACAATTGGTCATAATTGGTTGCTGTAGAATTTCTTATACCTACTCAAGTGTCTTGTAAGTCCGATTTAAGATTATCATGTTTAGTAATAATGATCGTAATACATCATTGTATGCACACTTTCTTCTTTTCACTTAAATTGATTTGGGAATGGTATTATGGGTTGCGTACAGCTACTGATGCAAATTTCTTGTATAATCAGAACCTAAAGAATGACTGAATGGCAAAGGACAGACTGTTGATTGACACAAAATCGCCATCTTCAATGAACTTGTCTATACATCTCAAAATGAACCGCTATTCAAGTAACACATTTGCAGGATTTTTTCAATCTTTTTCTCTTTTCTTTTCTTTTTTTTTTCATGTGTATTTTATTGCTAAGTGTCTATATTTGAGTCTCTCTTTCATGAAGGATCTTAATTGACTCTTCAGTCTCATGTCCCATGTTACTGATTGGCTTGTTGTAAAATGTTAAATCCATAAATCAATCAATTGCTGCCTTGCTCCATTAGCTTAGGTTGTAGCAGCTAATAACAAGCAGTAGTATTGATCACAGAGTTATTCAACCAAAATTTTACATGCACACACGCACACAAACATACACACATGGTCACTTACAACATACTTAACATCAGAAAGAGACAAGTTAAACTTTCTAGGGTGCATAATGTGGAAAGAGGGCTTGAAAAATTTGATACTCCCAAGACAGAGTGAAGGGAAAAGGGATAGAGGAAAATAACACATAAACTATTTATTGAGGAGCTTGAAAAGGGTTTAAGAGAGATAACAAAAAGACAAAATTTATTAAGAACTACAAAGGACCAGATGTTGTGGAGGACCATGACTGTGAACGTCCTAAAGAGACATGGTACATAGAAGAAGATAGGAAATAAAACCAGAGACTTATTCTTTGTTTCCGGTCAATATTGCTTAGTAATAATCACAGAATCAGGATTTGAGTGCTGCTATAAAAAGCAACCAAACGTACACTGACAGAAATACTTGTTAGAATTTAATAATAGTGAATGATACTTCTTTTAATAATTCAAGTACTATTCCATTTATTAGTACCAGAATAATATGTAAATATTCAAGTCGGTAGTGTGTTGGTATTCAGTGAAGTAAGAAATATTAAATGGTTAAATTTAAATAATTCTTCTTAGTTCTTAATGGTTTTTGCTATAGAAATACATTGCAAGTAAAATTACACACACACACAATATATATATATGTTTTGAACAATAAAAAGTATTAAAAAATTAAAATCTTCAGACACACTGGGTTGTATATTAATATTTTTTCATTTTTATTATTATTTCATTTAGATTCCTCAACTAGTTTTGGCCAACATGGACATCATCAGGAGAAAAAAAAATTTCTGCTTGTTAGTAGCTGTGAACTACAGAAATGAATGTCTTGATGGAGAAAATGAACTTTATCTGTAGTTTTCATTTGTTTCTTATTTTTTTAACATGCATTTTGGTCAGTCCTTGTGTTGGTCTAACAGTCCTTTTTAAGTTGTTATTTAAGATAAGAGCTGGATGGATTCATGTTGGTCTGAATTCCCTTGGTCATTTTGACAGTTTTTTTAGTTCCTGGAAAGGGGATGCGTCTCTGTTAAGTGTGTGTGTTATTTAATTCTTAGGGAGTGAGTGAGTATAATGTGTGTAAGTGTGTATATTAGTATGGGTGTGAGTATAAGTGCAAGGCCTCAATGCCTTGGCAAGTATGTCTGTCTTGGGTGGGTGGGAAATGTGGGTAGGTCCTGATTTGTAGGGTTATATATTAATTCTAACTATGTTGTTAAATTTGTGATCAAGTCCGTCTGGATGAAGTATTCTCAGGCATTGAATGCACATATTTTCATGTCCTTCTAAAATCTGCATAATGTTATCTGCTCTGAACTTTTCTATTTTCTCAATTATAGTGATTTTGGCATGGTTTTAAAATTGTATTTGTGTATGTATGTGTGTGTGTGCATTTTTTATTCAGTTATTATTAGTGGATACTTGGATTTCAGTAACTTCTCTGTTTATATATTAAACAGTATATTCATTTATTTTTACTTACAAGCCTGAATATTTGAGAAATCTTATTAAAAAAAAAATGGCACACTTTGGCAGGTTAGAGGGAACGACTGTTTAGCCCAGTACACCTGACCACTTGGCCACAAAGAAACATGGTCAGGCAAAACCAATTTCATGCTTTCAAGCAAAATTTCTCCTGTCATAGATTTCTCAAGGTTTTTCATATCTGCATACTGTTTCATATTCAAATGCAAACAAAGAGAAATATATATATATATATATATATATATATATATATATATATATATATATATATATATATATATATAGATATATATATAAAAGTGAACATAGAAGGGCCTGACGATTGCATATAGCATGAAACAGACTGATATATAAATTTTTATATACCAGATCAAAGTTAGGAAAATTAATGACAATTTTTACATGTTGTCATTAATTTTCCTAAGATATATATATATATATATATATATATATATATATATATATATAAATAATTACTTAACTTTAAATATCAGTTTTTGTTGTTGTTTAAATTGATATTTAAAGTTAAGTAATTTTTTATATAATATTAATCTTCTATTTTTAATATTATTTTAATATTTTTAATATTGAGCACAGTATAGAAAAAATATCTGCTGTATTTCAAATCTTAAATCTTATATATATATATATATATATATATATATATATATATATGTATATTTCAAATCTTAAATCTTATATATATATATATATATATATATATATATATATATATACAAAAGGGGAACAAATATTTGTACTTATACAAATTTTTAATTTATTGTATTTCCAACTGGTGAATGAACATACTTTTCATATAATTAACTGTAACATGGGTGATTCCATTATTATATAGATCATGTGATCATAAAGGAAGTGAATAAATATGAAGTAGCTTGATGACTAGCTGATCACTGTTCACTCTTCTTGTCTATCCATTATTCCTATACATTCACTCTTTCTACTCTACTACTATATGGATTAGGATTGCTGTTTATCATTATATTATTTGACAATTACTACTTGAACAAGTATTACTAGTGCAGGTATTATTGAAAGGGGCTACTACTAGCATCTACAAAGTCTTGCCTACAATGAGCATTTTTTGAAGTGATAACGAGCTTTCATTTAACAACAAAAGCGACAAACGAAGCTGTCCAATATTACAAAAAATAGAAATAAATTCCACTTATCCATTTTAATGGGTGGAAAAAATATCCTTTTTGTATAGAAATTCAGGGAAAAAAAGTTTATTTTCATTTACAAAACACACTTGATTTTAGAGCAAAGGAAATGACCAGAAATTGTAAAAAAGAAAGAGAAAAAAAATGAGAAAAAAATTATATTTTGTTTACTTTTGTGATTCATAAGCATTACAAAAACATCAAAATTGATAATTGGTTGTTTGCAAAACTTGTTGAAGGTGTTTATTGTGAAATTATCATTAATGACATTTCAATAAAAAAATTGTTTTTAATATACATATATATATATATATATATATATATATATATATATACCATAATTCTTACCCAAAATTTTGCTGTATCAGATCATTGTTTATATATATACTAGCAGTAGAGCCTGGCATTGCCCGGGGATGTAACAGTAAGAGATAGATCAAGTATCGACCATCATAAAGACTGAAAAATAAAATTGACAAAGATTATTGTTTAAGGTTGATGGACACGCATGTCTTAATTAGTTTTTTTTTTTTTTAATAGAATTTTATTATAAATAATTGTCTTGTAAATGTAATTTTTAAAACATTCTGAATATTAAAAATAAAGAAAAAAGTGTGCAAGAGAATAAGAAACACTACCTGCCAAAAAAAAAAAAGAAGTGAATTTTTGTTTTATCGGCTGAAAAATATAGGAAATCTGATCCCATATTTAAAGGAACCCACACACACAAACAAACCGATGTGAGTTGTCCCCCTTACATTTTCACGATGTCTCTTAATCGTGTTTTCAAATTGATTTTGTGCAAAAACAATTATATTTTTCCCATTTTTGGTGCTGTTAGAACCACCACAAGGTAATTTTATGTAGGCCTGTGAAGTTTTGTTGAAATCGGTTGAAAAATGTAGGAAATCCAATCCAATATATAAACGTTACAGACACACACACACAAACACACACAAACACACACACACAAACACACACAATCTGCGTTTTATAATAAGTAAGATATATATATATATGTTGAATAATAAAAATATGTCAGTTTAAAAACTAAAAAAATATAAATCCATCAATTCTTTAGAAATTGCTTTGTTTACATTTTGGATACAAAACTGAACAGATATGGGCTCTCGAGAAAATCTGAACAAGTAGATGTGCTTTAAAGCAAATAGAAACTTGCCTGAATGTGACACTCTCCATAGCCAAGTCTTTTAAAGCATGTCTAAAGCAATATTTGGCTTAATCCAGTTGTTCTGTAACAAATCATGTAATGAAGGTTGTGTTGAAAACCATGCTTTGAGATTATTTCATATTAATGCAGGGGCCCCTCAGGTCCCTATCCTTATATCTACATTGTTTCTCATCTTCATCAAAGATCTCCCCGACATCATCAATTCCAAATTAGGTATCTATGCAGGTGAAACAACTATTTACTCTTGTTTTAGTAGCAAGTCCAACAGATCCAACAAAGTAAAAACTGGCTACTAATCTTGAAAAGGATTTCTGTTAACTGTGGCAAGGAATAGCTTGTTAATTTTTAACACCCGCGAAACAAAACTGCTTTCATTTAATCACCATAGAACTATTTCTGCCTTCCATCAGCATGTCTAATGCTAAACTGCAGGAGAGCAACACTTTGCACCTTCTTGAGCTCACATTTCCCCCTGACATGATGTGGAACAATTATATTAAATCAATTTCTAGGTCTACTACTAAGAAAGTTAGTTCACTGTGTTGTATCAGACAAATTTTCTTGCCAGTATCTATCTTGCACATTTATAAATCTACCATTTATCTATGCATTAAATACTGCTGCCATATCTGGTCTTGTGCTTCTAAAGAGTGTTTCATTAAGACAGATCTAAGTCAGCAGTAAATAAATCAGTGTTATTGGTGAAAATTTATTTATTTCTCTGTTGGATCATGTTATTTAAGTCATGTCAATTGTGTGAAAAATAATATTGCCCAAATGTCTGCCAAGGCTTCAGTGGCACACCTTCACTTTATGGTCAAAATTTTTGATGACGCCTCTGCATAGTTGCTCCTCAATCTCACCAGTATGCCTTATTATCTTACCCTTCAGCTGTTGAATTGTTGTTGGCTTGTTGGCATAGACCTTACTTTTGAGACAACCCTAAAAGAAGAAATCTAAAGACATCAAGTCACATGATCGTGGTGGCCAATTGACTTCGCAGTTTTGAGAGATGATTTAACCTGGGTTTCCAGGTTAAATCATCTCTCAAAACTGCATTTCTGTTTGAATATCCGTTTTCGTAATAGGCTTCGATAAAAGACTTAAGTTGTTAAATATGAAAGAAAAAGCAAAAATCATTAGACGCTTAAACTTAATTCACATTTAAAATCAGTCTAAGTTATTGGACCACCCTTTACTACATATCTTTAGATTCTTGACAAAATTCATAAAAGTGTAATGTAATTGATCTTGACCTGGTATCTAAGCTTCAGTGAAATTCTCACTATTGTGATATGGCTTCCCTCTGTCTTTTTTTACAAATATTTTCATGGCAATTGTTCTGATGAGCTTTTGTCTTTAGTACCCCAACTGTATGAATTTAAATGTGCTACTAGATTGGAAGCTAGGTCTCACTGTTTTACTGTTGAAGCAAATAAATTCAATCATCATCGGTTCTATTTGAATAGTTTCTTTTTCTGCACTTCTCACCTGTGGAACATACTTCTGATTTCTTGCTTCCCTTCCAATGTTCTTTGTCCACAGTAAATTCTTCTTATTCTCATTCACTCCCAGTAACCCCTTGCACCATAGTGAAATGATTAAAAAAATGCTGATGTGAGATTTGATAAACAAATCCCTGCTAATCTCAGGCAATGTTATTTTTCAGCAAATTAACACATTATGTTCTCTTTTTGAAATCTATTCATGAGGATTAACAATCTATCTTTCAAGCTATTTCTGTAATTTATTTATTTAAATGTCAATGTGAAGCTGACTACATTGGCATGGCCACTCAACTTCTAGAGAAGAGAATTGCTCAACATGTCCTGGCATCTATTAGAAAATATTAAGTGTGCCGTTACATCTTGACCTGCTATCATAGAACACCTTTTACAAAATCAGAAGTATGCATCATCCTTCCAAGTGTTCTCAGTTTTGTGTGGATTACTGTCATTGAAAGTTCTTGAAACTATTTTCCTTAAATCAAGATAATCTTCCATATGTAAACTGAAGGAATGGTTATTTGGATCGTGTTAGGAGATGCTAACTTACTCACCTGATAAAGGACAATAACTCAAAATACAATTGCGTTATTTTCCTTGTCGGCCAGTTCTGAATTCAGTATGGTGACAAGCTGACAGTCACGTGAAATTCATGGTTTAAATCCAAACTAATCCTTGTTGTTCTTGGGCAGTAAATGAATAAAAGTTGTTTTACGATATGTTAAAATATTTTTTTATTTTCATTCGTCTTTGTTCATTCCAACAACCTTGGATATAGCAGATTGAATATGGTTTCTTTATAAAGATATAAGTGTTTCAATATGTTATTGACCTGAGTGTGTTTTCTTTTTCCTATTTCCTTTTTGGTAACCAACCAACAAAAAAATGTTACTTTCCTCAATCAAGTACTGATGAGAGAAGTGTGATAATGAGGTTAGCTCATTTTATTGTTCTTTTTTATTTTGTTTTGCTTCTAATTTTGTATCACCAGTTTCTGTATTTGTTGGTTACCCTTCTTGTCTCTTTTAATTATGTCCATTTTTATTGCTTTAATTAAATTTTGTACCTCTAATTGGATTTTGTAACTCTAATTAGATCTTGTACCCCTAATTAGATTTTGTACCTCTAATTAGATTTTTTCAGGCAGGTGACTTCTGTATAATATTGACCTGGCAAGAAGGCTGTAGTGCCATTTAGAAGTGCCTGGAAAGCCATACCACAGGTTGACCCAAACCTTGAGAGAGGAATTGGGTCTAGAGAATTATTTGAAAGCTATTGATAATTGTGCTAGCATAAAGTCACAAGTCATCATGATCAAAGGTTTCAGCATGATTAGGGTTAGGGTTTAAACATATTGATCTTGTTCACACTGTTGATCATGCCAGATTACGTGCTCTGTCCACATCACATAGTTACAATATAGACCTGTTGGCACTGTGAGTACTGAAGAAATGCCAGTGTGCCTGATCAGTCGCCTGCAACAGGGATCAGTAAGTCACACTAGCATATGGGCATACTCAGATGTAATTATGCAAAAGTGAATGTAACAAATTTGGAAAATTACTAAGCGCAAAAGATGCAAATGTCTGAAGATGAAAAGGCTACATTGGAAGAATTGTCTGTCTATATTTCTGAGATAAGGTATTATGTACATTATTTACATTCGAAATTCCAACCACCTGAAGAAGGCCGAAACGTTGTGATAAATATGGCGACAAAGATTAGGACAATAGTCCGAATAATGTAAATAATGTAAAAGAATTGTGTTGACAGATTAATTTTAAATTTAATTTGTATAACTTTTAAGTAAATTATACTTTTTTAATTACATGAATTTTTATTCCATGTCAAAGTGTAGTTCCTGCTTATGGTTCATTGATTAAATTGAATCTAAATTTTCTATCTGAAATGAAGGAGCAGGCTATTATTTTAAAAAAATGATGCAATAATTAATTAAATTTTAATGTTAGCAGTGTGAAAATGTCTTTAGAAATAAACACTATCTCTATAAAGAAATAATGGGTTAATTAATTAATTTTTAATAGTGCAGGGGTGAACACTTTATAAATAAACTATTTTTAGTAAAAAATAATGGGTTAATTAATAATGTTTTAAAGGAAAACATACCTTTAAAATACATTATTTCAATAAGAAAAAATAATAGGTTAATTAATGGTATTTTAATGGTAAAAGAGAGAACACTGTTTTAAAAAGACACTATTTCTGTAAACAAAATAATGGGTTAATTAATGATATTTAAAGAGAAGTGGGAACACTGCTTAAAAAATACACTATTCCTATATGTAATATAGGAACAACTCTAAGTAGAAGCTTATGAAGCTTTATTTGACTAATTCAGCTTCAGTGATAATAATGTTTATTTTATTATAGTGGATGATTACAAGTGAGTGGGGAGATGAGATGTGCTTATTTTATTACCACACTATAAAAGATAATGGGTTAATTAATATTTTTATGGTGCTTTAAAAATACACTATTTCTGGAAAAATATGGGTTAATGAATGATATTTTAAGAGTGAAGTGAAGAACTACTTTAAAATGACACTATTTTTATTAAAAAACTAATGATGTTTTAATGGCACAGGGGAGAACAGTTTATAAATTAACTATTCTTTAAAATACTATTTGTATAAAAAATAATGGTTTAATTAATGAAATTTTAATGTTGAATGTGATAAAACATCTATAGAAATGAACACTATTTTCCTTAAAAAACATAATAGGTTAATTACTGAAATTTTAATGGTGAACATGAGAAGAGATTTTGGGAGAATTGCCAGTAAAATTCATCTTTATAATTCATATGAAGACGAATGCTTAATAAAAAGAATAGTATCAGCTCAATTTTTTAGTTTTGAGGAATTTATAAAATTAATCAGGAAGGAAAGAAGTCTAAATGTGTTTTCAATAAAGAAATTCAATGGTTTTAAATTTTCAATAAAATAATAAAAAATTCTATAATTCCTAGAATGAAGGAATTCATTGATCCTTTGGTAAGCCTCTTTGGTGTCAAAATGTCTGATACTCTGCAGTTAGAATCAGTCTAAAAATGTTCCCTTTCAGCTTACTGGGAAGTTTTCTAAGACATGATTCTTTCAATTGAACTTAAGGAATTTGGAACTGCTGTGGAGATGCAGGCAAAACAAAAAAGAAATCAATTTCAATCAATTTGTTGGCATGCACTAGATGCTGTTCAAAACTGAGATTTTTTTTCTGTAAAGAAATTACGTTTTATGCAATTTCTTCATTTTTGTGATTATGAATATATCCCAGGAGGTGATAAAAATTTTTCCAAAGAAAATTAAGTCACTTTTGATTTCTTAATAAATTTACAACAATTTTGAAATTTACTACAATTTTCATTCATTTATGAAACCATATCCATTTCTTAATTTATACATCATTCTGCTAGTATATATATATATATATATATATATATATATATATATATATATATATATATATATATTTGGGCAATAATCCCTCTCTTGTGTATGAATAAGATTTCTTTTTGGGACACAATATATGTAGAAATAATCCAAATGATTCCCAGCATTTTTTTGCTCATGTAATAGCCATTTTCAAGTATTTGGGTTGTGCTATTGCAAATAGCATATAGTTTGCTGGTGTATAGACATATCTTTCATTCCTGAACACAACAAATACATTATGGCTGTGTTCATATTTGTTGCTATTAAGGGTTGGTATTTTGTTTTAAAAGAAAGTTGTCTGAAGATCCCATTGTAGTGTGAAACTGACAGTGTTGATTACTATATTTACACTTTCTATATCTATAAACACTCTCTTTCAATTACTAAGAACTTTTGTTACAGAATGCTGAGTCTGGGACAATATGGTCAGTTGCTGGTCAGACTACCTTATAGGTGTGGGATTCTGACAGCAATGGAATTACTTTGTCTAAGTTTTGGATATAAGACCCAAAATGTCGGAAGTTAGAGAAGGTCGCAGGAATTTTGAAGTGTCAATTTGTATTTCAAGCCCAGATCATATAGACAGGCTAAGGCCACACACAAATGATGTTAAACCAATGGGTATGTGTTTCCTTGAAGTTCTTCCTCCATTTGCCTCCTAGAATTAATGCTACCATGTCTGTCCCTCCCATATAATAAAATAAATAAGAAAAAGAAACCATCTTTTGTTGATACAATTTATGAATTGGTATTAGGGTCTCAGGGGTTTAAGCCAGTGATGATATGGAACACAGCATTTTTCCCTTAAGAAATTTATATACAAAATCTGCCAAAAAAATGTATACATACTTCAGGAAAGGAAAAATTTGTCTTTCATAGTTTTATCAAATTGTGATAACACTGATATTTATAGAAATGATGAATTTTTCTTTCAACAAGACAGCACACTAAGAGACAAAAAGCAAGATGTGTGAGATTATCTGAATCAGAATTTGCACGGACACTGGTTAGGACAAAGAGGTGTAGTTGAGTTCCTTCTACAATCTCCTGATTTAATCCCTGCAGTCTTTTACCTATATGGGGACCCTAAATGATGTTGTGTATCACAGAAAACTGATGAGATTGACAGTCCTTAGACAAGAAATTGAAAATGCATGTGTAGAAATACCACTGGAAACTTTGGCCAATGTAGCCCACGCAATTGTTTGCCATACTAATAAATGTCTGGAATCTAAAGGGCACCATTTTAAGCATCTCTTGTGATTGTAGAGTTCAAAGATAACTTGTATTAATCTTGTGATGTCTGAATCAATTTAGTATTATAATATCTATACAAGTTTTTCCTTTCCTGAAGTCTGTATATATTTCTTTGGTTGACTCTGTATATAAACATATAAAGCACCAAAGCCAAAATGGACAAGAAAGATTGTCCTGAAATTAACCAGCAGTTAAAAGTAACATCTTATGTGTGTGCATTCAATGCCAAATCATATTCCCCATCTTTTTCCCCAGGGTAGAAACATTCCACAGCAAGCTATACTCAGGGATAACACCAAACCTATATGTTGCATTTTCTTATTTCCTGCCAAAAGAAATAGTCTAGGAAGTTATATGAGAGCTCATGAAAGAGCTCAAGGAAAGGTTAATTCAAGAATATAGTCATGTTCAAAATCAATTAGACAGCCATCATATATATATATATATATATATATATATATATATATATATATATATATATATATATATATATATGATGTCTTCAGGTGCATTTTCCATAAATACTTTCATAGTAATTGTTCAGAAAAGCTCTTCACTATGGTACCTAGACTTTATAAATTTAAGTGCTATTCTAGACTGGTGAAGAGATCTCATAAATTTGCAGTAGAGTTGGCTAGAGGTAACTATAAATTATATGCTAGTAGTTCTTTTCTTGCACTTCTTGCTTGTGGAACTCTCTTCTGGCTGCATGCTTTCCAGCAAACTTTAATCTTCAAAAATTTAAATGCAATGTCAATCATGTTATAAAATAAAATAAGACATATCTCGGCTGATTTACAGGCAAATACTCAAAAGCGAGAACCGGATGTGAACGGGACAAAGCCCCGTCACAAAATGACCATTATCTTTCTTTACAAATGTTTCCGACACACGTGTTCTGGTCGAAAAATAAAATAATATTTAAAGTGCTCTATTTTTCGTCCAATAAAAATGCTTCCCTCCTAATTATACTCCCTTCGTTTCTCGAGCCTGTTAAGCCATAAAAAAATGCTATAAAAGGGGCCACACCGAAGTTCAACGGGCAGTCAACAGGTGGCCAGCGAACAGACCTGACGGTCAGGCCGAGCGAACAGCAGCAGGGGAGCGTCAACCACCGTCAACATGTGTGAACTACTATGAGAGATCGACCAGATCCCAAAACCGCTTATGAACTTTACCACAAGGTAGCTGTCCCAAACCCTCACGTTCCTGTTGAAATAAACCACCTAAATCTATTTCTGCTGTTGTCGTATTTCTTTCTTGCAACCATACGCTTGTCTATAACAATCACTATCCACTGTTCTCTTCATCACTCTTTTGTTCTTGCTGCTTAGTAATGTTTCTGTTTCTAATTTTTCCATAACCAGTAACCCCTTGTGTCTTGTCTTAGTGGCTTTACTGCCTTGCTTGGGGTGAATTCAGTTATATATATATATATATATATATATATATATATATATATATATTATAATTATTTGTTCCAAAATTCAATCTATTTTAATTCAGGGGTGGGTTGGGTTTTAATTTCCTTAGACAGCTTATATGTTACTTACAAAGTCAGGTTAAGCTTAGGTGGGATGGGGGTGCCTGCTAACAAATGTATATTTCCGTTATTCGGTGAATCGTCTGGGTTTTCAATGACAAAAATAATTTGGCATTTTTATATTATCCGCTTAATTCATATTTTTATACACAAAGATTTTCTAAAAGGGTCATTTAAATAAGTGTAAGTCATATTTTTAATTTTTTTTGAATTTTCCTTAAACTTAACAACTCAAAATATTAATATATATAAATTAAGTAAATTTATTAGAAAATTATTCCTAGCATTGCTTGACAATGGAACGAGACTATGGATTTTAAGTTTAATTTTATAATTAAATTTATAAATTTAGTTTCAGTTTTGAAACATGGAAATTTTCTGTGTTGTGATGGAATCATATTTTTAAAAAGAAAATAATTATAATATTTTGCTCTACTCTTTGTATCAAGCACTGTTTTTTTTTAAAAAATAAAAATAATTGCTAAGAATGTTGGATTATAAATTTTACTGTTCTTTCTTATAGGAGGAGGTACGGTGGAGTAATAAATAGCAGCTTGGATTGAGGAATTGGAGAGCTGAGTTCGAATTCCAGTCAAATCCATTACATTCACTTACGTACTAATACCCTTGGGAAAGGTATGAATTCTCTTCTTCTCCCCCTAGTTATGGATAAATAACAGGACAGACTGGGTTCTATAGCCTTGGATGGCAACTGGTCTATTGTAGAAAACAATGGCAACCTACTGTGGGGAAAAATTTGCCTCGTCAGTCATGTATTGAAAGATACATGATTGCCTAAGTGTGTATCATGCATGGCACAAAACTGCTATGTATATATATATATATATATATATATATATATATATATATATATATATGTGTGTGTGTGTGTGTGTGTATATATATATATATATATATATATATATATATATATATATATATATATACACCTAGTTGCCAGACAAACAAACCTAGGGTTTCACCTAAACGGATCGTCAGGAAAGTTTACTTTTCCTGACAATGTTTAGGTGAAACCTAGGTAGGTTTGTCTGGCTCACTAGGTGTATCTAGGTCTGCTCTACGGTTGTATTGAGCTCTTTTGTTAGTTAGTTGTTTACTCGTATCGGGTTTTTTTCTTTGGGCTTCAGACCTGCATCATCTGTGAATTTTTTGTCGACAGAAGTTCATGTTTGTATATCTTTCTTTTTTTAAAACCTTTTTTTCCTCGAGATTGATTTGATTAGCAAATCAAAAATTCGAGGTTTTTTTGAAACGAGTCTAGTTATCTATATATATATATATATATATATATATATATATATATATATATATATATATATCAAACACTTTAAAAACCTCCAATATCCTTATTATTTCATCCACAATGCTAAGAGCAAGGCATACAAAATCTACAACAACAAAAAATTTTAACAACAATAACAATGACAATAAATAAAAAAAGACACATAATACTAAATAGTAAGTCTGTTACATTCATTATACAGAACAATTTATCCAATATAAACAACATCAAAATAATTACAACTACATCCAAAACTATTATGGATATAATCAGAACCAAGAAAGTACCCATAACAGTAATAATTCTGAAGTAGGTATATATATATAAGATAAATTGCCAGAACTGCTCCTCACAATACATTGGAGAAACTTGCAGAAATTTTAAAAAATATCTATGAATACAAAAGTGATTTTATCCACCTCAATTTGTTGACTGAATTAGTTATATACAGAAAAAAATTCAGCCACAGCATTAATCTAACTAATGCCACACTTATTAAAAAAGAAAGTAACTTACTTAGATGGAAAATTCTAGAGAGTGCCACTATAGAATCTTATCAAAATATAAATCTGCATCCCAGATTTTTTCAAATATTTACATTCCTGAAAGAATTACTCTTTTCCCAAACCAACATACATACTCATTCTGATAAGAAAAGAACTCCTGAACTTGTTGGTAAGGGACTCAGACTCAACATGGATGTCTACATCAAGAACCTTGAGGAGGTAGTATTGCCCTGATTCAAGAATGGTGGCTGCTGGAAGAACCTATGTCTAGCAACAAGACTTTTCACACAAGCAGAAGAACCCAGTCATGGCTGTCAGACCATTTCTGCAACCACATCACTCTTTACATCTGGCCACCTATCTCCTGAGACTGCAACTCCCTTGAGTATTATGCGTAGGGCACAGTTGAATGAGAGACCAACAAAACTCCATATAAAACCAAAGATGAACTGAAAGCAAGGATTATGGGAGCATTCATCAACTGAAACAAAGAGACTGTCCAGAAGAGATGCAGGAGACCCCAAAGTTGTCTGGAGGTCAGGGTTGAAGCCAATGTTGATTTTATTGAATAAATTTACTCTTTCGTATTTTAAGGTATTTTTTGTGTAATTTTGGTAAATATATCTATTAAAATGAGATGTTCACATTATTTTCATATTTGAGTAAATTAGATGACACTTTATTTATCATACACTATATATATATATATATATATATATATAAGGTGCATTTTGGCAGCAATAATTCTATCAAAAAGGTTTGGTTGAATAATATGGACAAGATCTGTCTGAATTTTTTTATCTAATTTTTCAAATTTCCAAATTAGTTGTTTTGTGTTTTCAATAAATTTGCCAACTTTCATTTTTATTTTATATTATTTTCTTTCTGAGTACTTTTGAATGTTGCTACATTCATTGTCAAGGATTGTACTGTGTGTAGTTATGCAACTGTTTTTAATTCCAGCGTTCTCATGTTTGATGGAACCAATTTCAAATCACTCATGTCATATATGTGACATAATTGTTGCTAGATTTTTTTGTGCAACATTTATTCTGAAATAGCAGCTAGATTTGTAAATAAAAAGAAAAATATTCAGTGAATATAGAATAATTCAAATACACCAAAATATCTTCTGTGCCACTCTATAAAATGAAACTCTAAATATACCTAGAAAATATCTTTTATTTTATAAACACTTAGACTGGGTGCATAGCTCAGTGGTTAGAATATTGATGTTCTGATCATAAACCCATAGTTGATTTGTCAAGTTGGTGATTTGATATTATCAGTCAGGAGAGGTGTTCCCAGCATGCAACACACTTTGGAAGTAAAAATAAAGTCAGTAGTTGAGCAAAAGCTTGTAAGTGAAACTGGGTAGATAAAACCATTCTGAAATTATACTAGCATGGTGACCAAGAGTTTGAGCGTACTGGTTTTGTTCGATTACTGATCACATCAGATTATGCCTCTCTCTCTCTCCTAAAAACTGTAACTAATGTTTGCCTCAGCATAGTTGTAGTATAAACCGCAGGTCAATTCTGAGGGAGCTGAAGAAACACAAATGTGCTTGAGCAAATTTCTGCAACAGGGATTAGCTAGTTACTCTAAAACTGGGGTTGGCAATCTTTTGCTAACTATGTACCAACTTAGGGTTTTAAAATCATTCAGTGTGCCAACAGTATACATATGTTCATACAAGTCAAGGTTAGTATACCTGTTCTACATTATACAGTGTAACCCAGATATAAGAGAGTTGTCAGGAACGGAGAAGAAGTCTCTTATATCCGGGTTTGGTCTATTTTGTTTATGTTAACACAGGCTCTAATTTGGGACCAGAGAAAATCTCTCTTATATCCGGGTTTCTCTTATATCCGGGTTACACTGTATTTTATATAGTAATATATAGTATATATACTTTAATATATATTAAAATTGAAACAGCTAAATATCTTCTTTGCATCGTAGTAGTTATTGGTTTGGACTTTGTGATGTCATTTGTGGCTGCATGCCATTGGAAATTGCTTGGCGTGCTATGTGTGGCACATGTGCCATAAGTTGCCAAACCCTGCTCTAAAAGACTGATGTACACAGATACAAATGGCTAGCCATTTATATTATTTATTTATAGAGCTAAAATTCTCACAAGCAAATGGAGAAGAAGGATCAATACATATATAAATCAATCTGAAATTTTTGACAGGTAATGTGCACGTAGGCATCATAAGTACCCATAACAAGTACCTCTAATTACTTCATGAAAGTTAATGATAACCAGTAGTAAATAAATTTCTAATTGATTTAAAAATGAGTGCAGGTTATTGTGTTCTTAACTTTTTCTCTTTTATTTCAACTTGAAAACTAGTTTACTAGCTGTACTTGTAAGTTATAGAGGGAAGAAACATGAGATTTAGCATGTAAGGTGACAATTGGTAGTTGTCAGAGAACTATGGGTGTAACAGAACAGTGGAATGTCATTCCAGAATGATATGTTGGCTACTTGTGTCTCACTTAAATGGTGGCTATACATTAAAGAAATTCTTTGGCAAAATAAATTATGGACATTGGATAAACTGAGCAGTACTATTAACTATTACAACTCAGATAAATGGTTAGACTAATTACCAAGAAGTAAGATTTATCAAGGGGAGCTGAGAGTAGCTGGGGGGATGTAAATAATGTACTGGAGGGGTGTATTTTATTTGGTGGTGGGTGATATATATCTGAGTTTGTGACTATATATAGCAAGATTTGAACATGTATCTCATGGTCAGAAAGCAAACATCCTAACCACTTTTCTACATGCCACATGTACCTACAATGTAAGTTATATATATATATATATATATATATATATATATATATATATATATATATATATATATATATATATATATATATAGTATTTCACTATTTAGAAGTGTATTCCTCTATGCTAAGGCTTACAGTCATATGTATTTTTTGTTTTTTTTTATACTCAGGTTCACCCTGTACAAGACCTAGAGGCCAATTCAGGTAGAGAGTCATGTTAAGGGATATTTTATATGGATAGGAGGGGAAGATAAGTTAACCCTAGACTTGAACAGGTTAAGAGTGTAGTGATTAGGGAAACATCATCTTGGGAGTCTATTCTACAGGGTGGTGGTTTGTGGGAAGTAGCAGTTTGAGTGGGACTTACTTCTTGCCAATGGAGTATGGGGGGGAATGTGGGTGGTTTGCTACTGTGTAAGTGGCATGGCAGGTCCTAGATAGACATAAAGGTTAAACCTGGTAGAACCAACAGATGTAGTTCGTCTGAGCACTTTCCATGGTACTAGCAATAGATCAGTAAGTGATTCATCAAATCCCACCTGTGAGATATTGGAGGGTGGAAAATAATTCTTCTTCAACAAGGGCTCATAGACACTTTTGAACTCTATCAAGACTCCCAAATATGGTAACAGTACTCCATTTTAGCTTTGATCTGGCTCTTATAAAGGTAGAGGATAGCATGAGGAGTCAGGTACTTACTGGAGTGGTACAGAAAGTTGATTATTTCACCTGCATTAGCGATGTAGTTCAAGGCTGGGTGTGAGTTTAAGGACCAATATTCTCTCAAGCCATGTAGCCTTCTCGAGGGGACAATCATACATCATGACTGTTGGTAGTTCGGGGTCTGATCTGTGGTGATGTAATGTAACTAGTTTGGTTTTCATGTTGAAACACTAACTCCCCGTACATACACCAAAGTTAAGCAACATCAAGTTTGGTCAGTACCTAAATGGATGACTGCTTAGAAATACCATGCGCAGGTGGTGTAGTGGATAATGGTTTGGAAATTGTTAATTAGAGAGCAATTCAATTCCAATTGGGTTCATTATATTCCATTATGTGCAAATAACCTTGAGAAAGGTATGACACTATTTCTTCTGTATATTAATTTATAAATAATATATACAGAAAATCAATATTATTTATGAATTCACATGTCCCTTAAGGAACCGTGTTCCTGATCAAATGAAATTCATGAATAATTATATTGGACATACCACTACATGGCTATCAAGAAGACTCACGTTACATCTCTTTGAGCATAGTTCAATTAGGACCCATTTAAGCATACATGGAAACCTACCAAGTTCCATCTGCAATATACTTGTGGAAAATAGAAGGATAATAACTAGGATAAAAGACTAAGAATAATGGAAGCACTAATAATAAAAAAGCAAAAGCCAACACTCAGTAACATCAACTGTGAACATGGCCACAATGTTGTGACAGTGTTTAGAAAAAAACATTTCTATAACTCTAGCTACATACATAAAAATGTTCATACATTCAGTTAAAAATAAAATGCTTGTATATGCAGAACATTTGAGCAATTTTACACACTTTCCAGAAAAAAACCCAGTTATATGAACAGAAGAAAAATTAAATAAAAATCTTAATCACAGTATCTTGTCAGTCATCTTTAATGATCCTTATTTAAAAGAGGGATTTCTGCCCAAATACACATGCACACATACATGCACACACACACACATGCACACATACATGCACACACACACACACACACACTACTTTACTATTACCACCATGTGAACTCATTATAAATAGTTTGTTGCTGATAATAAATTTAGCAATAAGTATTTTATGACTATGTGGTTGGTCAGATGAAGAGATTATTAAATATCAGGTCATCCCATAAGTTCTGTCTGAATTTTGAATAAAGAAAACAAGTGACAAAATGTTACATTTAATTACAGATTCAATCAACAATGTATTTTCCCTGATTATCTATGACTTCCTTCCATCTATTAACAACCTTACTAATTCCATTACTGTAAAATTCTTTTGGCTTTGATTTGAAGAACTCACAAATGTCCGTTTTAACCTCTTCCTGTGTTACAAAAGCTGTTTCTTCCAAATGATTCTGTAAGCTACGAAAGAAATGATAGTCTGAAGGAGCAAGATCGGGAGAATAAGGTGGATGAGGAATTTTCTTCCAACCAAGTTCTTCAATCTTTTGTAACGTGATTCTTGCTGTGTGGGGTTGCACATTGTCCTGATAAAGCATCACCTCTTTTCGATTCACTAGAGCAGGTCTTTTTTTCCTCAAAGCTTGGTTCAAACACTCTAATTGCTGACAGTATATTTGAGCATTAATTGTTGCATTAGGTGGTAAGAATTCAAAGTGGATTATTCCTTGGTGATCCCACCAGATTGAAAGAAGAACCTTTTACCCATGAAGTTCCCTTTTCGGCTGGGGCTGGGGCCCTTCCCCTTTACCAAGCCACTGTCTACGACACTTAACATTTCGATAAAAGATCCATTTTTCGTCGCCAGTCACAAGTCTATCCAAAAAAGGTGAAACAAGTTGGCGGGAATGGAGAGAAGATCAGATGTCAACTCGGGATTTGAGGTTGTTTTCAGACAATTCATGAGGCACCCATTTTCTAAGTTTAGGAACTTTTCCAAGTTGTTGAAGATGACGATGAACAGTTGTATGGTTTGAACTGAGAACCACTGCCAATTTCTCAACTGATAAAGCAGGATTTTCTTCAAGGGTTGCTTCAAGAAACTTTTCATCAAACTCAACTGAACGTCCGGTTCGATCTTCATCTTCAAGGGTGAAATCTCCACCTCTAAATTTTGCAAACCATCTTCTGCAAGTTCTTTCATTCACACATTCCTCTCCATAAACTGAGTGAATGTTTCTAGCCGCTTCGGCTGCTGAATTTCCTTTCTTGAACTCATAAAGAATTATGTGCCTCAAATGATTCTTGGGTACTTCCATGTTAGCAGGGATTTAATCAAACAAAATTTAATTTTATTGTTCTCTGAAATAAAATTTGATCAGTTTAAATGCATCTAAACATAAAAATAATGTTCAGTTCCATTAGACATTATAAAATACTCTTTAAATTTCGTTCATTTTAAAAAAAGTTAAAATTCGGACAGAACTTATGGGATGACCTGATAGTTAAAAAGGTCAATGTATCAATAAGGATAGTTATAACTATAGTAGATATATAAAAAGGTAGAGATAGACAAAAGATATACATAACTGCTAGGATAGAGTGGTATAAAAGAAAAATTGCTTAACTTGAAGTGAAGAAAACAAAAAAAAATGCTTAGCTGGCTAGATATGAATTCAAGCGCCCTATGAGGCTGGCATCCTGCTCTCACCCTTTCACTGTTGAAACTGTTAAATGTAGCCATCTCTTCTACTCCAATAGCTTCATATCACGCACATCTCGCCTGTGGAACTCCCTTCCCTTTTCCTGTTTCCCTGATAGCTATAATCTTCAACTATTCAAATGTAATGTCAATAGACATCTCCAGTTGCCTTGATCAATCCACTATCCTTCTCTTCATCCTTTCCTCTATCACTCCTATTTGCTTTTGCTCCAAATCCTATGTAACCCCTTGCGTGCTAGTGGCTTCCAGCCTTGCTTGGGGTGAAATGCTTATAAAAAAAAAAATGTAAAAATGGATGAAATACATATGAATGGCTTTCATAGATATGTATGTAGGCAAATAAGTACAGAGAAAGATAGATCTGGAAAGATATGAAGTGATATATATATATATATATATATATATATATAAATATAGATAACTAGACTCGTTTAAAAACCCTCGAATTTTTGATTTGCTAATCAAATCAATCTCGAGGGAAAAAAAAAGGTTTTAAAAAAGAAAAGAGCTACAAACATGGACTTCTGCCGACAAAAAAAAGACAGATGCAGGTCTGAAGACCAAAGAAAAACCCCGATACGAGTAACAACTAACAAAAAGAGCTCAATACAACCGTAGAGCAGACCTAGATACACCTAGTGAGCCAGACAAACCTACCTACTTAGGTTGTTTTTGTTTTTGTTTTTTATTTTGTCACGTGGTATGATTTTTAGCTATCACCTATAAATATGTGTTTCTCTTTGCCTCGTTAGCCAAACTTTCCCTGACGATCCGTTTAGGTGAAACCTAGGTAGGTTTGTCTGGCTCACTAGGTGTATCTATATATATATATATATATATATATATATATATATATATATATATATATATATAATTATTTATTTAAAAAAAAAAAATTATAACATAAATATGTTATAAAATCACTACAAAAATAGCATATTTTGTTTCAACAGCTCCGTGTCTTATCAAGTGATGATGTTGAACGTAAAATAAATGTTTTTAAACTTGTATATATATATATATATATATATATATATATATCTATATATATATATATATATAGATAGATAGATAGATATGAAGTTGTTGAGGATGTGTGATGTGTGTTGGAGAGGAATAGAAGTTTTGAATTATCAGAAGGCTTAAAATTGTGTGTGTTCAATAATCTTCCATCCATAACAATTAATACAAGATAGAGAATAATGGTTCATAAACATAATGTATTGTTTCAAAACGTAACAATTGAATTTATTAAGTATTTGATGTACATGCATGTGAACTGAAAAGTTAGACAGAGTTGTGTCGCTTAGACTAGGTAATATTTGTACCTTAGCTCATAAAGTGAAAGTAATTATTAAACTGTAGTTTAGAAGAATAAAGTTTCTTTAGCATGTTTTGAATTGTGTATTGTACAAGTTGGTAAAAGTTCAGAAGAGATTTCAGAGTTTGTACTTGCGTGAATGTTGGTAATGGTCTTTAACGTCTGACTGCATGAGTTAAGACGGGAGTTCTTGAAGATTACATCTTGGCAGCAAGGAATGAGATGCGAGAGAGAGAGAGTTTACATGTGTTTTGTTTTTATAAGGGAGGCTCAGAATAAAAACACAGGAAAACAGATTTGTTGCGTGCAGGCGGTTTGATTGGTCAGAACTGACCAATCAGCAAGCTAGATTGAAGGTGATTAACCAATGAATGCTTGTCATATATTCACTTACAAGGAATAGTTTATTTACCCATGTAGGGGTGTAACTGGCTGACGTGGAAGATTCCACAAAGTGACTGAAATCTCCAATGGGGATGCAGGTTTGAAGCCTGCTGGGGGATGCACAGTTTTCTGACATGATTTCTCACATATTCAGGCCAGTAGATGTAGTTGGATAAAAAATACTGTTTAATTAAAAAAACTGAGCTTCTACTTGAATATGAGTATCCAGCGAAAATAACATTTAAACAAAATAAATTAAAAATAACAATATGTTGGATTTAAACCATTTCCTAAAAATGAATTGTCTTTGTTTAGGTTAGGATATGATACAGTACAGATATGGATGTTTCAAGAATCGGCAGAGTGTGTATATTTAAAAGGCACTATTTGGGCTTTGTGTGACCAGAAGGCATGTCAGATCCAATGACAGTTCCCAATAGAGGATGCAGGTTCAAGTCCTGCCCAAGGATGCATATTTTTCTGACAAGATTTCTCATATATTCAGGCCAGTAGATATAGTTGGATAAAAAATACTGTTTAATTAAAAGACAGAGCTTCTACTCGAATATGAGTATCCATCAAAAGTAACATTTAAAAGGATAAATTAAAAATGTCCGATTTAATCCTTTTCCTAAAAATAAATAGATAAATTTGAAAAGACTCAGAAAAAGATAAATATGAAATGACTGAGATAGATAGATAGATAGATAGATATGAAAAGACTCAGATAGATATAAAATGACAAAGATAGATAGATAGATAGATAGATAGATAGACACACATACACTTTCAAAAACACTAATCAACTATCACAACTGATATTAGCAGATATTTTCTCTCTGTGCAGTAAGAGTATGCCATGACTACCATCATGGAATTTTGTCTTTTCACTTGAAGTTCCCTACATAGCACACAGAGATGAACTGTCATTTATTGTCATTTAAAAAAGTTTTTCCACTTTGTCTCATTTCTCCACTTTTACTCAGATAGTAATGATAATGGTAATATTTGCAGTTTCCCTATAAGAAAACATTGATATTCAGTGACCGAGCAGCTAGAATGGTTTTCAGTTGAAATTTCTAAAGTTTTTCTCTGAAAACACTTTTTTATGAAAACTGATTTTTCAAGTCTAATAGCCATTATTATTCTTCCCAGTTTCATTCTGAACCTTATATTTGATAGTTTTGTAGAATAGCATCTTGATTATATAATTATTTTCACTTGTGCTATCTATTTTAGTTGTTTCTACTGTTGGTAGTCCTCAAGTGATATGGTTTCTGTTATTTGGTACAGTTCTTTGTATATGCACAGCTGTTTGTATACTCCAATCATTTTATAATTTATTCCAAGATTTTTGAGTTGAGGAATGATTATTATATGCATTTAAATTTGTATTAAGAAACTTGTCTTGGTTGTTATACTCAAAATGTTTCATTCGTTTTATCCTCTGACTTTCTTCAGGTGTATGTTGTACCTTGGAAATTTGGGGGGAATTATGAATCAAACCTTTTATTCAATCCACGAAAGTAGATTGTTCTCCTTCAGTTTTCCATTCTCAGGGGGAGATAACTCTTATCAGTTAATACACTTCAATCTTATTCACCTTTGTGTAATAAGATATAATAACGATGATTCCTCGTCTAAAAAATTCTGAGAAGAATTAAAATTTGTTTAGTAATATTCTTTCAATAAATTCTTCTTAATTTTAGATAAATATTTTTATTTTACTTCATGCTGTTAAACTGTTTGGCATACTAAAATCAAGCAGGTACAGAAATTTAAATATCTGGGAAGTGTTTTAACAGAGGATGGAAAGTGTGACACAGAAATCCAAAGATGTATTGGGGTGGCCAAATATGCATTTCAAAAGCTTAGCAGATTATTAAGAGGCAGAAAAAAAAATTGTTAGAAACAAAGAAAAGAATACTGAACTGTTACATGATATCTGTTCTCCTGTATGGCAGTGAATGCTGGACAATCTTCTCAAAGATGAAGAAGAGACTCGAAGCAACAGAAATATGGTTCTACAGAAGGATGATGAGGATACCATGGGCCAAAGATATGAGCAATGGCAGGTTTTTGGAGAGAATGGAAACAAGAAGGAAACATATACCCAACATCAGGAAGAGGCAGTTTAAATTTCTGAGGCGCATAATGAGGAAAGAGGGCTTAGAAAATCTGATACTCACAGGACAGATTGTGTAAAAGAGGAGCAGAGGAAATCAGCGTGTGACATACTTGATGGGCTTGAGCAAATGGATGGCAGAAGAAGGTTTGGGATAAATAACAAAAAGACAAAACTTATTAAGAGAAACAATGGGCAAGAACATATGGAGGGCCATGATCGTGTACGTCCTGAAGGAACATAGCGCATAAAAGAAGAAGAAGAAGCTGTTATAGCTCTTTTCAGTATTGCTTGTAGTTTTCTTCCTATGCTTTTATTTGAAATGTGTGTTTGTGGCATGTGGGATATAATGATGAAGAAAATTATTTGATTTGTTGTTTGATAAAATCATTTACCATATTTTCACCTGAGATCCAAGGTAAATTAATTTTCTTCTTAGGAAATTATTGAGCATATTGGATTGAAAGAGGTTTTTCTTTGTATGTGACTTGTACTCATTAAAACAATTATTTCCGATAAAAATTGAATTCTAGGAATTTTATTAATGCATGTAACAATGTTCTGCTTTATCATTCCAAGTACTCCTACTACTACTGGAATAATGGCTGTTTTTTATGTATTATTATTATTATTATTGGAGAGAGAGAGCAATATGCCAACAAAGTGATGCTGGGGTACAAATACACAAAGCCCAATATACCCATCATAATACCCAGTCTGAAAAGGGTATACCAGGTACATGCATCACAGCCAAATGTTTATTATTATCATTATTATTATTGAGTGGGAGCAATATACCAAGTGATGCTGGGGTACAAATATACAAAGCCCAATATATATATCATGACACCCGGTCTGATAAGAGTATACCAGGTACATGCATCACAGCCAAATGTTCATTATTATTATTATTATTATTATTATTGAGTGAAAGGGCAACATGCCAACAAAGTGATGCTGGATTACAAATATACATAGCCCAATATAGCCATCATAATACACAGTTTGAGAAGAGTATACCAGGTACATGCATCACAGCCAAATATTTATTATTATTATTATTATTATTGAGTGAGAGAGCAACATGCCATAAAGTAATGCTGGGATAAAAATATACAAAGCTCAATATACCTATCATCATACACAGTTTGAGAAGCGTATACCAGGTACATGGATCACAGCCAAATGTGTGGAAACATTTTGATAAAGCTAGCACATAACCTTTCATGTGGGACCCAATCAGAAATATCTTGTTTGAACAACATATTTTGCTCAGATGGTCTCTGATTGAGGGTGTACCTACATATCTGAATGTGACTCCCTAGTTGCCTTGGCTGCCTCATCCTTTAAACTTAAAAAAAGTCCTTTGACATTTGGCCATGATGTACCTATACTACTTCTGCTCATGAACAGAGATGCACAATGTATCCACTCCTAGTGTACTTGTCCAACTGGTTAAATTCGAGCAAGTGATAAGCAAATCTGTGGTACCGAACAAGATATTTACTGTAACCCAACTTAATTCTCCAAGACATGACATGTACATATTAACACCTCTAATCAATTAAGATCAGATGCCAAACCTACCTTGGCTTCCTAATCTTTCAAAATTATAAAGTAACCCTCTTGACACTCAACCATGGTGTTACAGCTCATGGACAGAATGGCACAGTCTGTCAGCCCCTAATGTTATGCTCAATTGGTTAATGTTGAGCATCAGGGCAAATCTTAAAGAACACAATCGCTCATCACACCCTATAGAACTTTACCAAATAACAAAAACTACATCAATTGAAGACTTCCAGCAACAGTAATGTAGAAAAATCACGTGGTAGAGATAAACACTTAGTTGTGGAGCAAGCTAAGTGAACAATAATCCAACCTTTAGAAAGAGAACTATTTATGTTGCCATAGAGCATCTCATTGTGCTAAAGTGGGATAGTCCATTGCTTGGGCTGTGATTGGCTGCTGGTAACTGAGTGGAGGTATTTCTATATAAATACCAGCTTGATTCATCTGTTAGTTTGCAGGGTTTGTATTAAGTTACAACCTGCTTTATTTTTGTCTGCCAGCTGGATGCTAGCTGGGACCTTTACACCGATAAGTGCTGTTTATTATTGTTATTCTTCAAGTAACAACAAAAATGGGTAGCAAATGTAACTAGAAAGGAAAATAATGCTTTATAATAATTTTTATGTAGGGTTTCCCTGAGACATGAAAAATACTTTTCTACAAAGGTAAAATGTTTGAGAAACACTGCAATAGACACTAGAATGAGAGACAATAGGGAGAAAATGTTATTGATCAGAAAGGACAATAAAAAGAACTGGACTGTAAATCCATTAGAAGTGAATGAATCCATTAAGCCTTAAGAAAGACTATCCTTCATCAGATCCTGGCAGTACAAAATTACCAAATAAACACTATATCAGTTGAAGAATTCCAACAGCAGCAACAACTAAAAAGGGTAGAACATATTAATTAGAAGGAAAAATAATGAGATAATTAAGATGTTAACTTTTCACAGTAATTTTGCCGTTACGATTCAGATTTTAGATTTCAGTTAAAAACTGTGATCTAAGATTTGTACTTTACCTGCTAAGATTATTTTGATACAGATTTAGTTAAATTTAATAAGTGAATTTGCGTAGTGTGAACTATTTACGTATCCTTTGAGAACTATGCATTGGTATATTATGAATAATTATTACAAATGGATTCATGGCCAGAATTGCTGAAACCTGATTGTTGAGAGCAAATATGGACCTTTTTTCACTGGTCAAATATTTACACACACACACACACACACACACACACACACACACACACACACACACACACACACACTTTATTAAAGTCTTAACATTTATTTTTACTTGTTTTATGAAAGATAAAAATTAAAAAAAGAAAAAAATCACAGATCTAAACCAAATAGTATAAATGACATCACTTGAATATTTCCAACAGCAACAACAACAAAAATGGAATGAAAAGCACATGTAGCTAAAAGAGAAAATGACAATATAATAAAGATGTTAACTTTCCACATGATCAAAGCAAAAAGGTTTGGAAGAGTGATAACATACACCCCTATTTCGCTCCATGTGTGGCTTTAAGCAAATGATTCCTTTAGATCTTAAATTTTTCAGCAAATTCTATAGACAGGCACTAGATGTTCACAAGAAATTTTACTAAATAACAAAAATCTTGAAAAAAAGTTGGACTTCCAACAGCAGCAACAACAAAAATGGGTAGCACATGTAACTAGAAGAGAAAATAATGATATAATCAAGACGTTAGCTTTCCACAGTACCTTAAACAAAAGGTTTGGAAGGAAACTTTCATCACCATGAGAGAGAGAGAAAAATAGAGAGAGAGAGAGAGTGTGGGAGAGAGAGATGGAGGGAGAAGGAGAGATAGAGGGAGAAAAAGACAGAGAGAGATGGAGAGAGGGGGAGGGAAAGAGAGGGAGGGAGGGAAAGAGAGAGAGGAGAAGAAAGAGAGATGAAGGGAGAGGAAGACAGAGGGAGAGAGAGAGATGGAAGGGGAGAGAGAGAGAGAGGTAGGGAGAGGTAGGGAGAGTGTGATAATAGCAGACTAAGCAGAAGTCTAATTTCCTGAAAAATCTTTATTTCATAAAGATTTTATGAATTTCAACCAACAGTAACATTAACTTTTCGTTCAATGAATGGCTAATGTTTCTTGTATGGAAACAGCTAATCTTGCCATTACTATTCAGATTTTAGATTTCAGTTAAAAACTGTGATCTAAGATTAGCACACGCTAACATTATTATGATAGAGATTTAATCAAATTTAATGAGATAAGTGACTTTGGGTAGCGTAAACTATTTACCTATCTCTTGAGAACTATCCATTGATATATTATGAATAATTATTACAATTATTATAAATATTGTTGTTGCCTGAGAAAATTATTGGATTCTGGTTTGGTAAAGTTTACTTTTAATTTATGCTAAACATTAAGCAATGGCTCACTACTCATTTTCAAGTAAGCCTATCTGCTAGAATGGTTAGTTAATCCCTGTTACAGATGCTACCTCAGGCACATATTTGTTTCTTAAACACTCACAGGTTCAAGCTCTGTGCACAGTGCTAATAATAGAAATTATGTAAATTTTACTGCATCAGGTTCCAAATCTTTCGTTGCAATATTTGGGTTATTTTAAACAGTTCATATAAGGTTATGTTCTACAATGGCTGACGGTTTCATGTTCCCATTTTAGTCAAATTTAATGAGATAAATGACTTCTTCTTCTTCTTTTTCTTCTTCTTCTTCTTCTTCCGAGTTCCATTTTCAAGTGATGCTAAGCAGCATTGCTTGAAAATGGAACTGAACTTCAAATTTTAAGTTTAGTTTAAGATTTAGGTTTCGTTTTCAAAACATGGTATTTCTGTGTCGCAATGAATACATATTTTAAAAAAATAATCATAATATTATGCTCTACTGTGCATTGAATTAAAAATAAATTCTAAAGAACTCTGGATTATAAATTTATTTTTATTTTGATATATATATGTTTGAACCAGGCTTGCATGCTCAAACCCTCAGTCACGATGATTTGTGACTTCCATACTAGCACAACCACCAATGGCTCCTATATATATATATATATATATATATATATATATATATATATATTATTATTATAATTAATTGATTTAAAATATGTTTTTTCCGAAAAAAACATATTTTAAATCAATTAATTTATAATATTAATGCTCTGTAAATTTACATTGAGCACTATTTTGTAAAAATAAAAATATCTATAAGAACACCGGATTTTATATCTTACTGTTCTTTCTTTTTATTTATATATATATATATATATATATATATATATATAAGTAGGAATAATGACAAAGGAAAACTTAACTTTGTCAACAGATTTTGTTCTCTGATAGACTTTATCAAGGCAGATGTAAGGATTTTACTTTGAAACAAGAATTTATATGCAAAATGAAAAATATTGTAAGTTTTTAAAATTTTAAAATTTAAGAAATACTCATAAATATTCATCAGGTATATTTCTAAATGGATTTTTTTATCCAACATTATATCTTATTACTATAAATGTTATTTTTAGTGGCCACATGTATACCCACTAAAAATGATATATATATATATTATAACTTTAAAAATTAGGAGATCAGTTGAATCTACTACCTTGGTTTCAACCATGTTATCTTCAGACAATTTTTAATAATTTAATTGACATTATATATATATATATATATATATATATATATATATATATATCACTTTAAGCATTATCTTTAGTGGATAACCATATTTGAGTAGATGCTTCGTTTATTTATTAAATATCAAAAATAACATTTAAAGTAATAAAAATACATACATATGTATTTTTGAATGGATTTTTTATCCCAAATTATTTCTTATTAATATAAACATTATATTTTGTGTGTATAATGTTAATATTAATAAGAAACACATACATCTATAATATAAATATTTTTATTGAGCACTTTTTAATACTACTGTTTCCCGGTGTAATTCAACTCTCACCATTAACTATTTTATTATATATATATATATATATATATATATATTTTGAACAATAAAAAAAAAAATTAAAATCTTTAGACACACTGGGTTGTAGATTAATATTCTTTCGTTTTTTTTATTATTATTCCATTTAGATTCCTCGACCAGTTTCGACCAAAATGGCCATCATCGGGAGATCATTTCACCCCAAGCAAGGCAATAAAGCTATTAAGATGGAAGAGGGTTACTGAGTTTTAGAGAATATTAGAAAAAAACACTGTTAATGAGAGAGAGCAATAAAAGAGCAAAAATTAAGAAGACAGAAGTTAACAATTGACATTGCATTTCAATTTTGGAGGAGAAAAGTTGACTGGGAAGCAAAAAGCTGGAAGAGTTCCACAAGTCAGAAGTGTGAGAAAGAAAACTGCCAGTATAGAACTTACGGTTAAATCTAGCCATTTGAACTAGATATATTGTATGTGTGTTTATATGTATGAATAGAAGTAACTCACTTAGGAGGTTTCCTTTTCCGTGGCTGACGTTAGTTTGTGTCTGGGGCAAAATCTTTAAAACTTTATCTCAAGTATTGCTCAGAATGAGTACCCAAGGGTTACATGTGTGCTTCTGTGTTGGTTGTTGTGAATCTCCTGAGTAACTTTGGAAGTCTTCTTATATAGGATGGAGATAGGCTCCAAGTAAAAGCCAAAATTTAATATTTCTTTGATTTCCATTGGTTAGGAAGGGTCATACGGTGTGCTTATGTCCATGGAATGATGGTAACAAATCTGTGTCTCTACTTTTAGACTTAAGGAAATTGGTAATTTGAAAATGAATTTTTATTTATTTATTTTTGTTTATTTTTAATGTCTGAACAACATTCATGCAAACAGTAATTCTTACTGCATGACTAACACAGTCTCTTTTTGCGGGAGGAGTGTGCTGTATAACTAGGGACATTATGCAAAAACAAAGAGCTGTCATTTATTTCTAGTCTGAACAAGGATGTACTGCTGCTGATGTCTACAGAAGTCATAGAAATGTATAAGTTCAAGTGTCAGTTGACAGGTGTAGCATCCAAAAAAATGAATAGAAAAGTTTGAAAATTGACATTGCATTTAAATTTTTGAAGATCAAAGTTGTCTGGAAATCATGGAGCCAGAAGAGAGTTCCATAAGCAAGAAAAGAAACTGTTAGCATAGAACTTAAGGTTACATCTTGCCAATTCAATTGTAAATTGATGAGACCTATGTTATTAAATTCGTAAAGTTTAGGTACCATAGTAGAGAGCTTATTTGAACAATTAACATGAAAGTATTTGTAGAAAAGGCACAGAAAAGCAACTTTATGGTAGTGGGAAAGTAACTGAAGCTGAGATGCCAGGTCAGGACCAATAATATTGCTGATCTTTCTTATGATTTTATCAAGGATCTCTAGATATATAGTAGGAGCACTGGACTGTAGGTGGCAGTAATATTCAAACCATAGATGAATGGTAGACTTATACATATGTAAAATAGATTCTGGAGAACAAAATTGTCTAGTACAACATAGTGAGCCAAATTTCTTAGTAGATGACCTAGCAATGTATTCAATGTAGACTTTCCACTTCATGTCAGCTGAGAATGTTAGCCCAAGAAGATGCAACAAGTCACTCTCGTGGAGGTTAGCATCAGTCATGCTGATGGAAGGCAGAGAGGGGTCTCTCAGATGATTAATAGAGAGCAGTTTTGTTTTGAAGGTATTAAAATTAACAAGTCATTCTTTGCCTCACTTAACAACAGACAGAATGTTATTTTTGATAACAGTCACTAATTTGACCTATTCCAAGTGATCAGACTTACTATCAAGACAGGAGTAAATGATTGTGTCATCAGCATAGATACCAAGTTGAGAGCTGATGCCATTGGTAAGGTTGTTAATGTAGGTATTCAGTTTATAAGTAATTTCCATTTTTGAGAACCAATTACATGCAAGTGTACCAGAAAACAAGAACTGGCTGACCAACTTGGTATTCTGGTACACTTGTAGGTCTTTTAGTCTACCAACTGATGTGTCTACTTACATTTATATTTTGGTCAGCCAATGAACTTTTCAGCTGACTCTCGGAGCAGGAACATTGGATCAGATATGGCAGCAATATACATTGCATGGTCAGATAGCAGATTTATAAATGTGCAAGATGAATTCTGATGACAAAATGCTGGTGTTCACACTTTCACCCTGACCCAGAGTGGTAGCACCTGTTAGGGTCCCAGCTATGGGAAAATAGTTGACCCCCAAACTGAGGTTTGACACAGTGAACCAACTTTCCTTAGAGTAGAACTAGTAATTGATTCGGTTAAGTCACTCCACTTCATGTCAGGGAAAAACATGACGCCAACAAGGCAGAGAGTGTTAACCTCCTAGAGTTTAGAATCAGCTATGCTGATGTCAGGTAGAAAAAAGGTCTCTGTGGTGATTAAATTGAAAGCAGTTTTGTTTTGGAGGCTTAAAATTTACAGGTCATTTCTTTTCTCAGTTAACCACTGACTCATGGTCCTTTTCAAGAGCAGTTGCCAGATTTACTTCGTTGGGTTTGTCAGATTTGCTGCTAAGAGTAAATGGTTGTGTCATCTGCATAAATAGTCTACCAACTGATGTGTCTACTTACAATTATATTTTGGTCAACCAATGAATTTATCAGCTGACTCTTGTGGCAGGAACATCAGATCAGATATGGCAGCAATATTCAATGCATGGTCAGATGGCAGATTTATAAATGTGCATGGTTGAATCTGGAGAAAAAATGTTTGACACAACACAGTCAACCAAATTTCCTAGCAGCAGACCTAGCAATTAATTCAATATAATTATTCCTCTTGGAAAATATGATACCAACAAGGGGCAATGAGTTTTTCTCCTGGGGGCTAGCTTCAGCCATGTTGATGATGATGTCTCTTCTTATTAATAAAGGAATTATAATCAGACATGCATTATTTTCAAAATGCTTTCAAAATGCTCTACACATGACTTAGTTTACACATTTTGTAAAGTCAGCTTTTCTGAGAAGATGAAGATAGTGAGAATTCCTCAAAGAATCAAAATTTGAAATGTTTTTTTATGACGGATTTTGGTTTGGTTTGGTTTTGTTTGGTTTACGGCATATCAATCTCTATGGATTATTTAATGCTGCTAAGATTTTTATTGCTGGTAATATTTTTTTCAAAAGTCTATTGCTGCTAATATTTTTTTTCCAAAAATGTATTGCTGGTAATAATTTTTTTAAATGTATTGCTGGTAATAATTTTTTATTGAAAAATTCATTGCTGGTAATAACCTTTTACAAAAATGTATTGCTGGTATTAAAACCTATTTTTATACTTTCATAGTGTTTGGGGGTCAACTATTTGCCCATAGCTGTGACCCTAACAGGTGCTACTACCCCGGGTCAGGGTGGAACTGTGAACACCAGCAATTAAGAGGTGGTTCCACGCTCCTCAAAACCTGATCTTGCTGTTGGACATAGTTTATAGTCTTACCCAGGATGCTTTTATGATAGAGTACACAATATGTTTGAAAGCTGATGTAAAGCCATTGAAAACTTAGGAAAATATTTTTATGGCAATAATAGTAATGTGTAAGATGAAGCATCAATCGTCAAGTTCTGTGTATAAAGATGGATGAAGAATTTTTAACAAGCTGTGAAATAAATAAACAATCTGTGGAGTGTCCAAAAGTGATATTTCTGAAATGGATTTGACAAGTGTTTTCAAAAGTGGTGCAAATGTATCACCACAGATGGATAGCGATTTATATAGTACCATATTTTAGAAAAAGAACGTTTCTTAATATATCATGTAATAAAGTAGTTATGATCTGAAAGACAGTTGTATAGGAGTAAAATATCACTGCCAACACTGTAGTTTGAACATAGATTGCCAGTGAGCAAACATGAGCGATTCCATTATTTAATTATGTAGATCACATGATCATAAAGAAAACAAATAAATAGGAAGTAGTGTGACGACTAAGCGTTCACTTATTTACATTATTCAGACTATTGTCCTCATCTTTGTCGCCATATTTATTACAATGTTTCAGCCGTTGTATGCTCCGACCTTCTTCAGGTGGTTGGAATGTCAAACTTAACCCTTTATTTCACTCACTGGGGTAGACTATTCTAGTTCCACGTGCCATGTTTAATGGATGTCAGTTATCAGTTATCTCCTGTTAATTTCCCTCTGAAAGTTCTCCACTGCCTTAACCGGGTATTGAACTCACACTCTTTGGGTCCTGTCACTAGATCTAACCAATGCCTTTATCCACTGTGCCATGTGTCAGGACCCAAAGTATCTGCATTACATATCTTGGCTACAATGAGCATTTCGGAAGTGATAACAAGCATTCGAGTGATTGTTCTAACATCACAAAACAGACACCACTTTCAAGAAAACCCTTGTAGTAACTGATCATTTTTAAATAAGAATAAAGCCATATTCTTTTATTATAGGTTTATTTCTAAGACTAAGGAATTGTTTATTGAAGGGACGTGGAAATGTCTATTAATGCAGCTAAATGTTTTATGAAAGAGGCTTTTATAAATACAAGATGGAAGTTGATCATTCAAAGATTATAAATGGCATGCCACAGGCTGCCACTGTTAAGATAATTGCTATTTCTTTTATTCTTCTATTGATTTCATAAAGGTCAATAATTCCTGGAAACCAAAGAAAGAACCATCATTGTAGATTAATAGCTACTTGGATTGAAAAGAATTTTAATGATTAATATATTTATGGGAAAAAAAAAAAAATCTCCTACAGTTCTTCAAGTATGATTGAAATATGAAGCATAATTAGCAGCCTTGTCCCAGAGACAATTTTAAAACATAACAGCTAAAAGATTTTCTCTACATTTCAGTATTTATTTACACCATCATCAGCACTTCTTCTTCTTCTTCTATGTGCCGTGTCCTTTGAGGATGTAAGTGGTCATGGCTCTCCTTTTTTCATTTTGTCATCTCTCCTAAATCTTCTTCCATCATACATTTGCACATGCTCACTAGGTAGGTTATGTGTTGTTTTCCTCTTGCCTTCAATCTGTCATGTGAGTAACAGATTTTCCAAGCCCTCTTTTCTCATGATGTGCCCTTGAAATTTCAACACTATCTTTCTGTTATCAAATATAAATTTCCTTTTTGTTTCCATTTTCTCTAAAACTTTGTTGTTGATCACATGTTCGGTCCATTTTATCTTCAGTATTCTGTAAAACCACATTTCTATTGCTTCAAGTCTCTTCTTTATTTGGGAGGTTATCAGCCCCAAAAGAGTAAAGTTTTTATGTTTAGTTACAAGTAGATCCATGTAAATAATGTGTGTGCATAACTGAGGGGTTAGTGAATCAGCATCATGACCATGCAATCAGTATTCAAATCTCACCATAGTCAAATTGTTAATGAGCTGGTTTCTTGATAATATTGACTTAGGAAGACAATCCTAGCATGTAGTACTGATGGTAAGTGACTGAAAACAATATTAGGTATAACTCCTTTTTTTTTACAGCAAGATTCATCCTGTATAAGGCACAGGGATTACTTGAGGTTGAGGGTTACGTTAAGTGGCTAGTTTATACAGACAGGAGGGGAAGATAATGGTTAAATCTAGACTTGGACAGGCTAAGATTATAGCAATTGGGGAAACATACTCTTGGGAGTTGGTTCCACAGAGCAGGAATTTGGGGGAAGAATGGAATATGAAAGGAATGCAGTTGGTTTACTACAATATAAGTGGCATGGTGGGTCCTAGCCATGAACGTTAGATCTGGCAGAACCAAGGAATCTAGTTTGTCTGAGCACTTTTGATGGAAAAATCATTTCACAGAAGAAAGGCAATAAAGCCACTAGGATGCAAGAGGTTACTGAGTGTTAGAGAATATGAGGAAAAAAAACTATTAAGGAGAGAAAATAATAAAAGAATAGGAATTAAGATAATTTTCTCTGTTTTCTATGCATATTTAGTTATTATGCATCTGTGTACAATTAAATATATGAAAAGTATGTTTATTCATTAGTTGGAAATACAATAAATTAAAAATTTGTATTTGTACAAATATTTGTTACCTCCCACTATATATATATATATATATATATATATATATATGTTTGAATTGAAAAAGATAGAATAAATCTGACAGAATTTATCTAGATATAAAATTATGTGTCTTCCATTAGTCTGTCTGTGCATCTGACACATTCTTTAAAATAGCCATGCACTGACCAATGAAAACCAAATTAAAAAATATTGTTTACCATAAAGTCCTATAGAATTAAATAGTACAGTTTTTGTCAAAGTATTTTTCCAAACAAATCAGCTTATTCAAATTTTACTGATTTGTTTGTAAAATATAAACATAGAGTTTATGAATCTCAACAAAAAATGTTAGTGATAACTTCAACAGGGATTTCAACACGTGTCATCGTCTTGCAAAAAATTCTATTGGGTTGGTGCATAATTAGCAGGCCTTTTTGTAGGTAAGTTATTTGTTAATAACAATTTATGTTTTGTATATTTTTTTAATAGTAATTTATTTTCAGGTTATAAAATTGCATCTCAATAATTGTATTTAAAAATGTTATTCTTTTTCATAATAAATTCTGTTTAAAAACGCCTGATAATTATGCACCAACCCAATAGTTGAATAAATAACTGAAACAAATAATTTCAAACTTTTTTTTTTAATTAAAAGAAGAATTATATAAAATTTATACTGGGATCCTCCTAATGTCAAATTACTAGTTGTGTGCATAGTGACTGGTTTATATATATATATATATATATATATATATATATATATATATATATATATATATATATATATATATATATATGTATGTGTGTATATATATATATATATATATATATATATATATATATATATATATATATATATATATATATATATATATATATATATATATATATATATATATATATATATATATACACACACACACACACATATATATATAGGGATATATATATATATATATATATATATATATACACACACATATATATATATATATATATATATATATATATATATATATATATATATATATATCACACACATACATATATATATATATATATATATATATATATATATATATATATATATATAGGGATATATTGTTTTCTGACGGTGAACTGATAGTTAGCAAGCTGATCTCGCAGATCATTATTATGTAGTTTGTTCCTCATTAAGTGACCCATATTTGTGTCCTTGAGCCAATACCTTATTGATGCTTATTAAATAACCATTAACGCTGTGTTGTGCATTTGATCCCTTCTGAATTGCCTATACTTCTGAGTTTAGTAAAAAACAGTACTACTATATGTATACTAGCTGAATTACCCATCTACTCTGGGCAAGATGTCGATTTGGACTGATGTTAATTATCAAAAACTATAACGATTCTTCAGTATTGAAATGGTGAGCTATATTTTGTCTTTGGTCCTGAAGAAAGAATAAGAACAGACTGTAGTAAGAACAATAACACATCTTTATTCAAAAGCTACCATACAGGAAGGGATTTGTATATTCAAGGGGCAGGGTGAGTCCCCAAGGTAGGAGACATTACTATGAGCAGTTAATTACTTATACAAAAAAAATGTCTCCTGTCTGTCAGGATTTCTGATTTATATGAATTTACTAGCAGCATGGCCCGGCGTTGATTCAAAAATCGTACGACTCATACAGCAATCACTATCACTTGACTTAAAATATTTTTGCCCTTCCTTGCCTTTATAGGAGTGCCCTTTGCCATGCTGATGTTGCTACATGCCTTACTTCTTGCCTATTTCACACTGCGAATTTTTTCTAAGCTCTATACTAAACATTAAATCTGTTATGAAAAAAGAACTAAACAAAATGAACACAAAACGATCAGGACTCGTAACTGGAAAAACTGAATGAAAAAAGAATGTTAACAACAAATACTTTTTCACACCCAACCCAGTTCTGCAGAATCAGAATCAACGTTGAGTTTAAGCAAGCGAATGAGCAAACTGGAGTAAAGTGCCATGCAGATTTAAATTTTTCCCACTTGTGAAAAATGCAGCTATTGATTTTTTTTGCATGTTAGCATGCTAGTTAACATTCATGTCAGTCAGCTGTTGGTTCTCATGCTGGCCAATAGAATCTTCCTGCCTATTTGTGGCAGCCAGCTATAGGCTCTCACTCTGGCCGTAGAAGGATGAAAAAAATCAATTATTTCCACTATCGATGGGAGTTGGGAAATGCAAAGTTGGTCTTGGCCTTCCAGCTAACTTGGAGCATGTGCATGTAAATTTTGGTGCAAATCTGTCAAAAATTGCAGCCGTGCATTCGTTACACACACACACACACACACACACACACACACACACACACACACACACACACACACACATCCTGCCTTTTATAGATAGAGATTTTTTTTTATATATATATGGAATAAGGTAAAGGTACAGAGGTAGATAATGATAGAAAGATTTGGAAGGTTGAGGTAGCAAGGTAGTTCAAAGATATGTATTCTGTACTTAGGTTCATTGCTGCTCATTCATCCCTATACTGTGGGTCGGTTTACAGATGGTTCATCCTGAACATGTTTGTATTGGTCTGTTGGTCATTGACAGGTCTTTCTGCATCATTATTTCTCCTTCCAGTGTGTCTGTTTCTATCCGTTGCACAGCGTTCTCTGCATGTAATTGTTTCTAAACAGCTGCTGATGTTGGATGTTGCTGTTCTGGAAATGAGTGTCTGGAGCATGTGGCTTGGCACAGGAATTGCCTGTTGTGCCAATATTTGAGGCCATTCCCAGTTTGAGATTATTATGAAAAGCAAGCCAGCTGTTTTTTTACTTTTGCTTCTCTCAATCTCTTGTATGCAGTCTTGATGGCTGAACACAAACATTGTCTACAGTATTTACATTGTTTGGACTGTTGTCCTCATCTTTATTGTCATATTTACAATTTTTCAGCCATAGTATACTCTGGCCTTCTCCAGGTGATATCCATTGGAATTTCGAACTGAACCCTTTAAGAATATATGGCTCAGTGGATAAGCGTTGGTTAAAGTAATCCAGTGGCTTGACCCAAAGAGTTGTGAGTTCAATACCTGGCCACAGCAGAAGTGAACGAAAACTTGGAGAGTTGAGTTACTAAAAGGGAAACAACTGAAAATGAGATATCCAGAAGAAGCATGGCATGTGGAACTAGAATAATCTACCTCCGTGGATGAAATAAAGAGTTTGGTTCGAAATTCCAATGTATATCACCTGAAGAATGCAGACGTGTACAACAATAAAGATGAGGTCAACAGTCAGAACAATGTAAATAGCATAAATATTTACAATACCTCATCTTAGAAATATAGACAGATGACAAACATTGTCATTTATGTTTAATCTTTTTATTCATGTGCCCGTGTTCTGTTGTCTTAGTTTCTTCTCTTGCTTCCTCCTTGCTTCCTCAGCTGAGTATGGGAAGTGTGGTCTGAGTTTGGTCTATATTCCTAGAATCATTAGCTTTGTGTTTTTGATGATGGGCTGGTGTTCAACCCTTAATTTGATGAGTTGCAGAGATTCAGTAGGCCTATAAATGGGTTCTTATCCAAATGGCTTGCATTTTTATCCCCGGGGTTTGATAATCTTAACTGTTGCTTCTTATGCTCTATTCACTTGGCTGTTTCCTAGTGATATTGATGCATGTGTAAATGCCCACTTCCTTGTAAAAGTCTGGACATGTCTGATGAAAAATCAAGCCAATTGTCAGAGGTGAGTGTGTTCAGTATTCCATGATGTGCAAAGTGACTATTCAGACACTGGATCACTATTTTTGACGTAGATGTCATTAGTTCAACTTAAAAAAAACTGCTGTGCTTCATTCGATCTCTTGCTGAGACAACCTGGGGCTTTGCAGGCTGGTGATCTTCACATATTGCCCAAGTGTTACAGGCTTGCACATATCTTCTTATTTTAGCGCACATAACAAATCAGGAGATTAGATCTCTTGCTCTTCTGTGGCAGGTGTTGATACCCAGATAGCAAGCACACACTTTTTTCTTAATTTCGGGTTGCATGGTGCATGAGATTACAATCAATTATCCTTATCGTAACAGGCCATCTTGGGCTGTCAGCTCATCCCTGGTCAAAGAATTTTTCAGGGAGTTAAGATATAGCCTCTTGTCATCAGACTACCCTTGACGAATGACGTAAGCAAGTGATGTCATAGCTGAGTTCTCTGTTGTCTTCCAGCAGATCTGCATGTAATAATAAGCTGGTAAGGTTCTGTCAAAATCAAGTTCTGCAAAATTGTTAACTTAAAAGTAGTCAATGAAAGTAAATAGATAACTTTTGTCTGAATCCATTTGTCCGTGCAAACTTTACCTATATCTGATCTGGTGCTTCTGCTGTACATCTCAAAATTCTTGACAAAATCCAAAGAAGGATCTGTAATGTAATTGATCCTGACCAGACATCTTGACTTCAGTCACATTCTCACTGTGGTGTCACTTCCCTCTATATTTTCTACAAATATTTTCAACAAGATTTTTTCCATGAATTTAAGCATGCTACTAGATTGGCATCTAGGTCCCACCCGTTTACTGTTGAAATGCCTAAATGCAAACACCACTTCTACTCCAACAGTTTCTTTTCTTGCACTTCCCACCTGTCGAACTCCCTTCTGTTTAATTGCTTCCCTGATAACAATCTTCAAAAATTTAAATGTAATGTCAATTGCCATTTGTCTATTGTATCTCATTCAGCTTTTGTCCTTTCATCAGTCTTCCCTATTTTTAGTCTCCTCTTTCACTTTCACTCCCTGTAACCCCCTGCATACTAGTGGCATCCCTGCCTTGCTTAGGGTGAAATGATTAAAAAAACAAAAACACAAAGAAATATTTATTTTACAATAACTTTGTTATTGCCATTAAGTAAATGAGTCAGGGTTCATTTTGATTGACACTAGTCATGTACAGTAATTGCATGACAGAAATTAGTAGCACAAAAGTAGGACAAAATAAATTTTGTCTGTTCCTGGTAAATTTCCAATGAAGAAATTTTATGAAAAGTAGAAAAAATAATTTGAGGGAAAAGATAATTTTCTTGTTTGAACATTAATAAATGTTGTATTGTGTTATTTTATGACATGTGATCAGTAGTCAACTTTTGTCAGTCTCTTTCTTTAGTATGCACCTTATTTCTCTTCTACTTAACATGTGCAAATAGGTACAATCATATTTGCCAACCCATCACACCTCCCTGAACCAAAGAGGTTTAATACTTTTGGTTATTCTTGAACTTCTTCTGCAACCTCTTTTCTCCTTTTTCCCTTGATGTTTATGCTCTGTTCTTTTTCATGGAGGTCTTGGTCACATTTCATCTACTTCCATGTCTGAGTCACTCCTGCTATCATTCATAGGTCCATCTTCTATTGCATTATCCTGATCTGAAGAACTCATCCTTTCTTCGCTGTCAAGATTTTCTGTTATGAAGCATAGATGTGGAAAATGGTGCTATATGCAATGGAGATGTGATAGTACCACCAGAAAGATAAAAAAACCCACTACAATAAAACAAATACTAAGAGTAGTATTTTCTAGAAATGTGGTCTTTAAAACACTGCTATCAGACAATGCACCAGAATTTTGTGAATTTTGTGATGAAGATCTATGTAATTGGTTGAAGCAGATTGGTTGCTTCCTTTATAAAAAAACACCATATCACCATATCTTTTTTTTCTGTCATTTTCATGTCCATAGTTACAGTATTTGCATTTCTTGCATTCTTTTTTTATACTGTATGTTTCAATATTGTTCTCAGTAGAGTTATACTTTTTAACCAAATCCAGCTGTTGTATAACTTCCACACATGCAATTAGAGACAAATTATTCAATTGTAATTGTTCTAAACTATTATATTTAGGAAATGTATCAGCCATACCTGCGATCAACTGTAAGTGAATCAATTCATCCTCAAGTTTCTCAAATTTGCTAACTTCTCTTAATCTGTGATGATATCGCATAATTGATTAATTTCTTCCCCTCTTGCTTTGTTGTCTTTAAAATTTTTAGCCCTAGCCTGGACTGCAAAACACCGGATCCAAGTCTCTAGTTCATCCAAGCAAATTAAACATCCTCTCAGCAACACCATATTTTTGTGTTTTGTTGTTCTATGACATGTGATCAGTAGTTAACTTCTGCTTGTCTCTCTTTACTACACACTTTATTTCTCTTCTATTTACCATATGCAAATAGGTACAATCATATTTACCAATCTGCTAATAATAAATAAGACATTATCATCTTATACCAAACAATGTTAATTGTTACTACAAAAGATATTTCTATATAACAGAAGAGCAGTAGACTAATTGTTTCCACATGATGAACCACAGCCTTCTTGTGGGTTCAACGACAATAGTAATAGGGAGATTAGCCGCTTCCTTATAAGGAAACATTCAGCATTCATTTATCAAGTAGGCAGTGCTTCTTTTTGGCTGAAATTTATAAAATCTTTCTCTTAAAACATTTTTTAGGAAAGTAGGGTTTTCCAGTTAAGCAACTGTTATCATTTTTTCAAGCATTGCTGGCAGTTTCCTTCCTAACCTTTTGTTTTAAGTTTCCTTTTTAAGTTTCCTTTTTCCTTTTAAGTTTTTGTTTTAGTTTCCCTACTAACCTTTTCTTTTAAGTAAAAGAAAATAATGACAATATGTTGACATTGGAATGTCAACATATTGTCATTATTTTCTTTTTGAATTACATTTGATTTTCATTTTTGTTGTTGAAAGTCCTCAAGCAATATGTTTTCTGTTACTATATAAAGAAGAATTTTACTTTTATTACATGTTTGCCGATAAACTGGTGACTGCTGAAAAAGAATTTTATTTCATCAGGAAAAAAATTCTACTGGCAAGACAAAATGTGATTCATGTTAAGTGGCTGAATGCTTGATTTTTACTTTAACTTTATTGTTATAGAAATACAGCAACATTAATGGCCAACTTGAGCAAAAGCATATGGGACATGGAGAGTAAATGTTATGAACAGTGCTGTGTGGGAGCAAGCAGGTTCCTGGAGGGAGTGTCCGTTTCTCTGTCAATGTCATCTTCAATGGCTTGGTCACATACATTGAATGAATGATGGCTGTATTTCAAAAGACATCTTATTTGGTGAGCTGACCAAAGAAAACCATCCAGCAGTCCATCCTGCACTATGTTTCAAAGAAATCTGCAAGAGGGACCTGAAACTCATGGTCATCAACTGTGATTACTGAGAACAGCTAGCAGATGGTCGCAATGACTGGTGCCATGCTGTTCAAGGAGGAGTCATGAAGGGCGAGACAAAGTGAAACCAACAGTTGAAAATCAGGAAACAACACAGAAAGCAGAGAGGGTACTCTCAAACCTTCATCACGCATTCCAGCTTTGTCTGCCATGCAAAGATTGGACTGTTAAGCCACATCAAATGCCGCTCAAAAAAGGAGTGAATCTTTGAACAAACAGGATGCTAGCATTAGCTCAAAAGATAAATGGATGTCTATTTACCTATTCACCTATATATATTTATATATATTTACCTATATATATTTATGGTTTATTGTTTTAGTTCTAATTTAGTAAGTAAAGGAGATATATTGTAATTGCCCAGTTGTATATCAATTGACTTTTCTACAAATATTTCATGGCATCTGCTCTGTCTAGCTATTTTCACTGGTGCCCCAACTGCATGAATTTAAGCATGCTACTAGGTTGGCATCTCGGTTCCCCCCTTTTACTGCTGAAACAGTTAAACGTAACCACCTCTTCTACTCCAACAGCTTCTTTTCTCGCACTTCTTGATAGTGGAACTCCCTTCCTCTTACTTGCTTTCCTGATAACTATAATCTTCAAAAATTTAAATGTAATGTCAATTGACATATTCTGATGCCTTGATCACCATTCTTCTTTTTATCTTTTCCTCTACCCTCCCCGCACACTATACCCTAGTCTTTTCTCTTACTTTCACTCTCTGTAACCCTTTGTGTACTAGTGATGCTCTCATCTTGTTTGGGGTGAAATGCTTAAAAAAATAAAATTGTAGGTGACTCATAGGTCAAATGGTTATAGCATTTTCAGCACATCTTTGTATAAGTAAATCATATTCACTTTTTATTAAAATGGTGTTTTCCAGGTCAAAATTGTCTTCAGGAAGATTTTAATGGCATACAAATCTATTGTTTAATTCTAACTCCTTTTTTTTTTGTTTGTTTGTTTGTTCTTTTCTTTAAATCTCAGAATATTTTTACCATTGTATTTTAGGGGTTTATCATTTATATTCTGTTAGATAAACTCTAGCTTCTGATGTAAAATTAACTCTGTTTTACATTGATTGATTTCAACTGTTTTTGAAATGTTTATTATATTTCTAATATTGAGATTACCTATGTTTCTTCCAAATTCATTATTGATGGAGATTGTGGGTGATATGTCTAGTTTTTGTGTTGCCATTTATACTTCCAGTTTTATTTTCTGTTTTTTTAGTTTTTCTATGCTTTTCTTTTGGCATTCTATAAGAAATAATGAAGACTAGAAAGGGGAAGGTTTAATGGTTTTCCTATTTAAATTTTCTGATGAATCTTACTTAACTTTTAGTTAATGATTGAATAAGTTCATGGTGAGTTCTATGACAATAAAATATCCATAGAAATTCCTCTATCACATTGTAAAATATTTGAGCTTAACAACTTCAGCAAAATATTGCAATAACAATCAAAAATATGAATGCTAGTCATTATTTTAAGAAGTGGGTACAAAAGATTTGAAATTGACAACTTTTTCCTTTTCACTAAAACAGACGTTAAAACTCTTCTATCTTCTTTCATTTTCTCACAGGAGCCAATTAGCATATGTTTTTTTCTTTTTCTATGGAATCAAAATGGAATAGTCCATTATTTATGAGGTACTGGCAGGAGACGCTAAACATTTAGGGTTTCATTTATTTATTTCTTTGTAGCCAAATTCCCATCTTATGAACATTTCTTTTAATAATAATTTTAAAATAATTCAGCAGACGATCTTATTTTATTTATGGTAACTGGATTTTTGACAGTTGGTTTACTCAGTTTCCATCATTCAATACTGTGTTTGAAAACACTTTTATTGCAGTCCTCAATGCATCTCAGTATTTTTGCTAAGATCAAAGTTCTTATCAGCTTAATCTGATTATCTCTTTCCACTTTTATCTTACCTTCTTTCTTTAATTTTCCTACTGAAACCAATTAGTGTCTTTTCCCTTTCTTTTGCACAATCAAAATCGAATAGACTGTTATTTAGGAATCATTGGCAGGACATAACGGTTGTGCAAACCAACAAAGGGAGAGACAAACACAGTTATAATAGGATAGTACTGTATTTTTAATGTATTTTTCTTTTTGGTCTGGTGACTGGTTTTTGAGATAACATAAAAGTCAAGATTTTTTTTGAATGAAAAATATTTCAGGAAAATTTTGTTTGCTAATAGACATTTCTAAATCATAAGAAATATTTAAAAAAAAAATATATAGTATAAAATTAAGTTTTATATCTTTGTAAATCCACCTTTTACTAACTTTGTCTTCACCAGTATCCATTTGATTGCAAGCATTGGAATCTTGTGCTTGAGATGATGGAAAAATGCAAACTTACAGCTTTTGGGCCCCAAAAGCCTTCAGTTAATTAATTTTGTGCCACCATCCCCCTTCTTTATCTGCTGAAATGTCTGAAAGTCTTGAACTGCCAAAACTTCAGATCAACAATCGGAATATGAGTCATGTGCAAAGCATATTTAATACCATGGCAATATACGGAGTGACCCAAAATAAATGCAGAAAAACAAGAAAGCAAATATTATTTCTAATGCAATTTTTGGGACGTATGG